>JXSR01S040163.1:0-14870 GCA_000969725.1 Ophiothrix spiculata | reverse complement strand
GGGGGTAACCACAGTGACCACAACGGGGTACAAATTAATTTCATGGTTTCATGATTTCATTGCCATATGTGCACGCATAGCACTAGGGACTAGAAATTATAAACTTACACACATATTTGGTTAAGTGGGTGTTGACCAATTATAAAGTATAGGAATATAAAGATAACTCATGCATATCTATAAATACAGTAAGGGTATCGCATAGAGTAACCTTAACCTTATTTTTGCAAACTCTCAATTATTGCCTATCTAAGATTTCGTCAAAATTGAGATTTATGAATATGTCAGCTCTTTAGATTAAGGATACCTGCTGTGACTAAAAATACATGACCTTGGACATGTTCGACAATGTCAAAATGAAAATTAAACTCACTTATATTCCTGCTTCAACAACATGTAATAATATAATCATCTGCTAATCATCAACGTATAACTCTGCGACTTATTGAGAATAAAATTGCCTATCTCACTTTGGACGTAGTCATTAACTGGTCATATTTTTTGTTTCACACAAAAACATTGGTAAAACCAAGCCGATTTGTATTCAACGGATCGTAACTCTGAATATATACACTTAAAACCTACAAAGTTAGATATTGCTGGAAAGCTTATTTTCCAAGGATTTCAATTCTACCTGAATAAGACTAATTTTTAGGGATGGGTAAAAATTATACAGGAGGGCAAAATAAAATAAAAGTGCATTTTGGTCAACCAACTTGGCACAATGAGATTTTGTTGGGGAAAGGTGTGTCCATATGACACAAACATTACTTGAAGGATGTAATGATAGCCTTCCATAAAATAATTCATTTGGTGACCAATTTCATTGTGCTCAAAATATTGAGGATGGTCAAAATCTATGAAACGACTCAATAATTTTTTGGACATTTATCGGTCAAAAGATTTTTCATAATACACTACCTAATAATTAATCACATAATTGGAGTCCTCGACAAATTTCCTTTTGAAAATGTATAACTTTTACCATTTACGTCGACTCGGTCAAAAGATATGTCGTTTTAAAGTTTTCGAGTGTAAATGCATGTTTTGTACAGTAATGTACAGGGTGTCCCAATAAAAACGCAACAAACTTTGAACTTTTATTTTTAGAGAACAGAGCTCAATGGTGAGCAAACGTTACAATAATGTTATAGAGTAGACCATTGGCTTTTACAGGATTTTTGTTTTGTTTAATGTGGACTCTGAATCAAAAGTTATTGCACATTTTGTAGAAAATCTGAATGGTCTGATTTGTTAATCTATAAAGATTCACCTCTAGTGACGTCATTTGGGCACACGGTGAATGGAAATTGGTAAAAACATCACACGATTAAAAGAAGCATCCCATGAACCCATTTCATGACATAAGGACTCAATTTTATGATGATCTGCTGATATTAAGCAGGTTGTTGCCTCTGGTTTAGTCAACCTGTTGCGTCCCCTTGACGGACCAGATGAATCATGAACTTACTTGAGTTCTTAAACTCCTTTGTCTTCAGTTTTCTTCCGTAGTTTTGGTTAAAGACTTATTATTGGTTGACATCTTTCATCGGAATCTATTTTTCGACTCTTTAGGTAGAAATTGATCATTCCTAAACTACCCGTTTGTCTCACGAGAAGTAACAGATTCAAGGAATATGAGAGTATGAGGAAGATACGTACTTTAATTGAAAATTTTGACCTATTTATGTTAAAAATTAACTTAAAATATCACGTTACTCTTATGACCCTCATAGCCCGAGTCTCTAGCCCCAAGACTCGCTCAGTTTGTAATTATGGCGGATCAAAATTGATACCGCCCAAGACCACTTTTTATATGGAGGCGGCCATAAGACGATGATATCGGTTGACCTTCTGCATTTGAAAAGTAGTTAAAATGTTTGTTTAGTAGCTTAATTTTGATCTAGTTTTTTACTTTGAATGCCTCTACACAGATATTGATGTAAAAATCTCTGTTTTTCTCCAACGTTTGCTCATATTTGATAATTTAGAACTGAATTAGGACGCAAAAACAATCTCATTATTTTTCAGAAAATCAATGGTTTCATTGCATTGTTACACCATGTTACATTTTAGGGTAAAGGACTGGTTGTTCAGTACCTGAGGAATAGACTATTATGTGTGAAGGCCGTCATGGGAGACACAAGCAAGCAAGGAAGCAATTCAAAATGACATTACCATTATCGTGTGTTTTACAAACATGTTTTATTGTAAAGAACATTGTATTGTACAAGGTGTCAATGTTAGTTAATGCAATTATATTATTTATTTACAATAAAGAAGATATCAGCTTAGAGGTAACTGTAGCGTTCAATAACATTTATAATATTTCAAGATAAATGCTTTCTTTTGACTCCACATAGTCATTTGGGGGAAGCGGGTTAGTGTAGCGGTATTTCCCTGGCTTTGCACCAATGAGGTCCCGGGTTCGAGTCCTGCGCCCGGCGCTTTATGTGCATTTGGTTTTCAGTCCATGCTCGCTTCCGCAGGTTTTTCTCCGGGTCCTCCGGTTTTCCTCCTGCACTAAAACTGAATATTAATGACAGATCTAGGACCCCAATGGAATTAAGCTTCATTAGAGGCTTTCTTGGGTTATCCTTGGCTATCAGCCTAAAGAATTCTTTCTTTCTTTCTTTCTTTTTATAGTATATCCTAATCACGACGCTGACCCTTAATTGACGCTAACATTGAAAGCTCGGTCCGAATGTCAGGTACCTGTCACGTTGGTGTCGGTAAGTAAGAGATAAAACTACTTCGGTAAGTCAAACATGTCAAAAGAAAACACAAAACAATACATATAGGGTCATAGGTCAGAAGGTCATTGAGGTAACGGCTAAAACCATTTAGAGGCAGTCTCGGAGACCGGTCGTTATTTTACTTTTACAATTAAACCACAGTTCAAGTATTTCAGTAATCGGCAGTGCTATTTTAGTATATATTACAAGGTTTATTAAAAGAATGATATATAATTTTAATACACGACGCAATCATAAGTACATATTGATAAACTACAAAATTTAAAGATCACTCTGCATTCGACACTTTAATAGTCTTAATAAAATTTTGATTGCAATAAGTTGCTGCGGTTGTCGAAAATCTCGTATTAAGCAATAGAACCTTCATTCGAAGTAACTTTCTTCTGTAGAAGACCATTTATTAATTCCTTTTTACCATCTTATGACAGAATATCACGTAATTTAGCAATAAGCTGCTTTAGCTGTCTAAAATCTCTCTGAAGCAATGGTTCTTCTTCAATCATCTGCAGTTCCATAGTCGGGTTTTCATACTGTGCGACACTATCGTCGACATCATGTGGTCGTAATGGAGAGCCATGCATTACAAGATAAGCCAGTCTCCCTCCGCGTCTCTCCTAACGTGAATGAAATAAAGAAAAAACAACAATTTACGATTGACCAACGAGCAATACCTATAAACACACGGACGAGATAGTATTTTTTATCTGATTCGTCATTTTTGATAACGTTACGTCAGAAAGAATATTCAAGCTACCTGTGCATCTTTCAATTACCTTATCAATGACTACATGTTGCTCGTCCAATTTTCCATGGGCAATATCATGTGCGTGTAAGAAATCCAGAGCAGTTCTCAGATCTAAATCAATGATGTCAACATCCTTAATGGTAAACATTGAACATTGTGTTGCAAGGTAATAAGACAGCAAAAAGGCACTGCATTTGATGCTCAAAACTGGCAGCACTCGATGGTTATTTAGTTCCGACTGGATGTGGTATAGAATAGTTTCTGTAAAACATGGCAACAAATAATTACAGGTAACATTGAGTTTGTAGAAACTTTTAAAGGTTTAGTATTCGCCATGATCGATATAAGAACTGCAATACTGGTCACAACTTAACCAATCTAATAAGCTTTCATTTCAAGCCACCTCCGCCTGTAATGGTAATTTTGGACATCTGATATCATACTGTACATAATTTACGTTAAAAACAAGTCAGAAAATAGGCAAAGACTTTTGTAAATGAAGTCAGAATTTCAATTAGATACTTTTTGATACCTAATTTGTTAGAAAAGGGTCATTAAAAACCTACGCCATTACGCTATTTTGAATACGATATGCATCGTTTTATGACATGATTTAGGGGTGTAATTTGCTTTTAACAAATACGTTGTTTAGGACCAAATTTTTGAAAGTGCTCTGATTATTATCCTTACCATCTTAATTTTCAAGTGGCCTCTGGGCTTTAAATCCTCCCTAAAATATAATGTTTTGAAGGCATATTACTTTCTGAACGTAGCACGTGCCAAATTATACTCTTTGAAGTCACAACATTGGTGGCGGAGAAGTGAGGGAGAAACACTTTAAATCGGAAGGAACTGAATGAATTAGCAACATAGTTTCCTGTCGATCAATACTACCTTATTGTTATAAAGTTGCGCCAGTATTTTTGGCCAAAACTCTGTTTTATCTGTTGATGAAATCACATCTTTTGTCAGAACAGACTTTTTACAATGAATACTGTACAAATAGTGTCTTAGCTATAATTTATTTACAATAGACATGTCTTAAAAATATATATAAAGAAATCGAAAATTCTTTCCAATTTTCTGTCTATCTCAACACGTAGACGTCCCTTGAATTTATTGCATTTGCACTACTCGGATTAGCCTGGCTCTCCGCCGAATGATATAAATAAATACTTAAAACTAAATTAAAACTCTATATTATTAAATTAAAACACTTTAAGACACACAATTACAGACCAAACTGGCTTCAGGAGAAGTGCCTTACAAGATAAGTGTCTTGCATACTTTGCAGACAGTCATTTGGAAAGTGTGTGTCTCCAATGAAAGACACTCATTTTGCAAGGCACATCTTCTAAAGCAAGTTTGGAGACATGTCTTGTAATTTTGTCTTATTTTTGAAGACATGTCTCTTGCTAAAACACTATTTTCGCAGTATACATATTGTCCTCTTCGTGCCCTTACCCTTTTCACTGGTATTACATTTGATCAGTTCAATTTCACTATAGTCCCGTGATGGCTCTGTTCTCCAGGCATTGACGTTCTGTGTTGAAGCAGTTGATACTGGACTGTGCCTCTTTCGTTTCAGTTCAAGAGTTGAAATTGTGTATAAATATGGGTTAGCAGATGAATTTACGGGTAGAATAAAAACGGCAGCCCAAGCGTATACCTCATGCGGAATCGTTATATCAGTTGATAATGATAATAAACCCATGATGATCAGAGGCATCCAGCATATAAAGTCTGTACCAACAATTATTGCCATTTTAGTCGCCATTTTGATCTCCTCTAAATTCTCACGTTTTCTTGTGCATTGGCGAGATGCACGCTTAATAGCTAAGTACATTATAAAGTAGCAAATGAATATGATAAGAAATAAGAAAAAGTTTAAACCAAGGAATATGATGACAGAATATTCCCATCCTGGAGTTCGTTCGTCTGTAAGAGGCAAAGCTAAACACACACTCGACCGGCCGTAAAACCGATCTCCAAATGTATCTTCGAGAACGACTGGTAGGAGACTAAGCCAGATTGCAATAAGCCATATAATAGTAACCGCAACGCGAGATGATTTTGTGTGCAGTCGAAAACGACTGAATGGGAATACTACGCCTAAAAACCTGTCTGTTGTTATAAGCGTCAATAAAAATACAGAAGCTTCACTTGAAAGAACTGATAAAAATCCAGATATCTGACATAAAGTGCTCGCTTGCCACTTTTCAGCATGGATCATGTATTCGTTGCGGAAATACATATCAGCAGATGCAATGACAATCATATATAAACCCATTAGAAAGTCAGCAATGGCTAGATTCAGAATCAGCAAGGTTTGAACTTTCTTCGATGGTTCTCTATCTCTACTCTTAAATCGCCAAATAATGACGAACATATTTCCAATAAAAGCGCTGAGACCAAGAATCCAGATGGCAACTCGAAGGACTCTGTTTTTCAGTAGATCTTCGCATGAAGAAAGCTGGTCTTTTGGAGCGATACATTCTACGTAGTCAGTAAGACAACAGAATAGGAATTTATCTGCATACCTGTAAAGGAAATAAAAGAACATCGTCATCACTTCAATACCAGAATAGAGCGTATATCATATCAAGTTGATGAACTCCTGTCCCAGCGTCAAATCACGTCAACACAACCATCATGGTTTACAATATCCTGAATAAAGAAAGAGTTTGGACACAGATGGAGATAACCATCATCAGAAGCTTTGTTGGGTTTACTCCTGGCTACCTGCCACAAGAATTCTCTCTTTACTTTGGTTAGTTTGCATCATGGGGCTTATATTCGAATGAAAAGGTTTTACGATACTAAAGTCGTCATCAAGGGTGATAACTTCTAGTATATTTTTACCCAACATTTGTTCAACTGTATAAAAAAATAAGCTATGTTTGTTGTACTTACAAAACTTTGAGTTTTTCTAGTCCATCAAATATATTCTTATCGAATTCATGGAGTCGTATATTTCCACGAAGATCACTGTGACAAATGAAAAAAAAAGGAGTTTACTTCAAACTGGGACTATACGTACCAACATGTACCAAGGGACATAACTGTCATTTTCCAAGGGCTTCATAACGATATAGTCCGTATCCGCAATTATAAAACGTTTATCATATAAAAGAGGAGTAACAGGTGCAGGGACCCTCTAAGGGTGTCTAAGTGATGTAGCCTATGGGTGAAAAGGCCTACATGTAACAAACATAATACTATACAACACAAACACATCCCACGTCCTTAATACATGACAAGGGTAGCAAAGAACTAACCTTGAAATTAAAACAGAAAACATTACCTACAAAATACCGAATGCCTTGGATTGTAGGAAATCTTCTTTCCATTGAAATCCATGACGAAAATAATCATTATACTTTCTATTTAGAATGCAAACACATAGGCATTTCCTCTATGTGTATATTAATTCAATTGTTTCATCGAGTTTAATTATCAAGTTGGAAAGGAAGAAAGTAAATAAGTGAGGAAGTAAGCAATTTAAGTGAGCAAACATGATTGAAGATTATCCAACCGACAAAGAAGGACTTACAGTACATCGGTTGTGTTCAAGCTTCGGAATGCGCCACTGGATATTTTCTTCAAAGGGTTCTGAACCAATATTCTGTAAGTACCAAAACAACATTTAAATTGATCAGAACACTCACTTCTCAAGGGAATTAATTGTCCCTATCCTTTTATAGAATATTACTTTTATTATTTTAGTTCATGTTTTAATGACGCTAAGAGAGAACTCTTTACGTATATGGATTTTAAACTCACTAAATTTTAACCAAAACATGTTTACCTATGTAAGGTACATAGTTGAATAACTGTTCCTTTCTATATTTGCCCCCAAACAACAACAGAAACACAGTAAAAGTACAATAAGCAAAATAAACACACAAACAAATTGATTAATTGATTAAACACATTCATATTATATACTCATTCTTGCCTACTTCCATCGCCAATGGTCACATTGTTGCTGGACATTCTTTCATCAACAATAACTGCTATTGTGAACACTTCAATCCAAACAGGCACTGCTCCTAGTACTTTCAAGGAGGCTGTGATCTCCCCGCTACTGAAAAAGACCAAGTTAGACCACAACACGCTGGAGAATTATTGACCTGTCAGCAACCTTCCCTTCTTGTCGAAAGTACTTGAACGCGTCATTGCAAAGCAGTTAACCACTCATATGACAGATAATAAACTACATGAGCCTCTTAAATATGTTTTTATGGCATTTCATTCCACCGAAACTGCCTTAATCAAGGTTCAAAATGACATTGTGTGGACAATGGAGAAACAGGGTGTAACTATCCTTGTTTTGCTCGACTTGAGTAGTGCCTTCGACACTATAGGCCACAAAGTTCTTCTTCATCACTTGGAGTATATGCTTGGTGTTCAAGGAATTCCTCTAACATGGTTTAGATCTTATATATTTAATCGATCTCAGCGTGTCCTTATAAACAATGAATATTCTTCTGTTCAGAACTTAGTGTATGGTGTGCCGCAAGGATCCGTATTAGGTCCACTTTTGTTTGCCGTTTACATATTGCCTCTCGGAGACATTATTCATGAATATTGTTTGGGTTTGCACATCTATGCAAACCACACCCACATTACGTTTCTGTTTGTCCCACATCTGATGTTGGCGTGAACGTAGCTGTTTCTAAACTTGAAGATTGTATTTCAAAGGTACAATCGTGGATGTCCAAATATTTTCTGAAACTAAATGCCAACAAGACGGAAGTTATGGTAATTGGATTCAGAGCTCAGCTAGCAAAGATTAACCTGCCTTCTGTGACTGTTTCTAGTATTAATGTTCCAGTGCAAACACATCCTATCAGAAATCTTGGAGTTATGTTTGACTCTGGTATGACAATTAGTGCACAAGTTGCAAATGTTATCAGATCTGTAAATTACCACCTTCTTAACATTGGTCGTGCTCGTAAAATGCATACCAAAGAGGCAACCAAGCTTGCTGTTCACACACTTGTTATTTCCAGATTGGACTACTACAACAGCTTATTGGCAGGTATTAGCAAAACACTTCTAACCAGACTACAGATTGTCCAACGCACTTCTGCTCGCGTCATTGGCCAGCGTAGGAAATATGATTCCATCACTCCAGAACTGATTGCTCTTCATTGGCTTCCGATTGAACAACGTATCATCTCTAAAATTCTCACACTTATGTACAAATCGTACCATAATCAGTCGCCATCGTATATCTCGGATTTATTCCAACTCCAAGTTCCGCGCAGACAACTTAGGCCATCTACATCATCTCCTAAATATTTTGTGCCACGAACTCAAGCAGTCACATTTGCTGATCGATCTTTCTCATACTATGGTCCAAAGAAATTGAATCCTCTTCCAGACTACATCAAGGATGCAAAGACTGTTGATGTATTTAAGAAACTGTTAAAGATTTATCTATTTAATAAAGTGTATGATGTTTAATTTTCCACGTTTCTGTCATTAGCGCCTTTGAACAAAATGTCTTTGTGATTTTGGCACTATACAGATTTTCTTTGATTGATTGATACTTTAAGGACTGTTTATAGGAACTTGATGAAAAAAAAATGGCAAACGTCATTGATTGATTAGAATACTTGTCTTAAATACTTACATCTGTTTTAGGGAGGACAATCCATCAAATACATTGGATTCCAGGCTTTCTAATTGTAAGTTTGATAGATCTCTGCAAAAAATAAGAAAGTAAAGCGATTTTTATATTTAAACAAGCTCAAGAAAAGTTCTTCGTTCAATTATCTGTTTCTTTTTATTTTAAGTCCCATAAAGTCTAAAAATTCTTTACTTTATTCATTTGCATATTGCTACATGTTGAAAAGAAAAACAAAAATACTATTATGTTTAAAATGTTAGTATTGAATTTAACAATTTGAAAATCTATACAACTTACATAACCGGTAGTTTTTCGAGATGATGAAAAGCCCCTGGCTCGATACTGGTCAATGGATTTCCTGAGAGATCTCTGTTTATTCAAAAGCAGAAAAGACAAAATTACCCCATGCCATCGCACATGCATTTTGATACATTTTAATATGATTTTTATGTTGAAGATTATATAAATTTAAAATATTATATAAACATCAATAAAGCGGAATCTATTACTTACAATTCTTTAAGGTGTTTCAAACCCAGAAATGTGCCTTTGAGAATAAAATGGAGCTCATTCTTGGAGATTATCCTAAAGAGAAAGGGATAAAAATGAGCATCTCTTATTACCATTTTTCCTATACCGGTGCAATAATAATATTATCTCCCACAATTTATCTCATTAAAATATGATTTAAGATATCGGCCATTTGAATGACTTACGAAAAGTTGTTATTGGTATAATTATTGTGCATAGAAGAATAAAAGTACAGTTGAAACTTGTAACTTACAATTTGTACAGGTTTGCCTGATTGGTGAATGTTTCTGGGTATAATATACCAATACCAAGTTGTGAAATATCTCTGTAAGTAAAGCGAGAACACATAACAGTATGATTAGAAGAGCTGGACCAGTCAGTGTTTCACATTTCAGACCAGTCAATAATTACTTTATTAAACATTATATCGTGTATACTTCATGACAACATTTTTCAGAAGTTAGCTCATCAAAAGTGATTAAATTACAACATTAGCGTTCTACTTGTCTAATAAGGGCGGCGTCATAGGGGAAGGTGGGGGAGGGTGACACGGGTCCAAAAATATTGCAAAAGGGTATAAAAATAGTGTAGAAATGTTGTTAATAATTGTTAATAATGTATTTTCGTATCTAATTGTATTTAAAGCATTGAGATTAAATCGCTAATCAGCGTCCCTCCCCGTACAAATGCTTGCGAATGACCCTTTTCTAGCCTTAGGATTCACGTCTACATGAGTGTATATTTATATTTGAAACTTGTTAATAATTATTTTTCAATGCTTCTGAAGTATTCAAAAATTTGAATTTAAACACAATAGACGTCAGAGTCAGTGTTCAATTTTGAAAGTATGCATTCAAAATATCAACTCTTGAACACCTGGGATGTCTGAACGCCATCGTGAACACCAGCGTCAGGCATCTTTTCATGTGTTCAGTTTTCAACACTAATGTTCAAAATTGACATTTTTGAACACTAATTTCAAAAGATCATGTGCGTTCTTTCGAAATTAGTGTTCAAAAATGTTAAGTATTCCTTTATTTTTTTTTTAAGTTGAACACGTGTCTGGTGTGAAAAAAGTGTAAAGAGTATCATACAGGCCCTACAGTAATGTATACGAGTATATATACGTATACGTCCTAAATGTAGAAATGTATGTCTGTGCTTACAATTCAGCCAGGAATGGGAAGTCTCTCATGTCCAGATAGGTTACGTCTGTTATAGTGGCGTTGGTTTTGGCATGTTTGGTGTCAGTGCTTCTTCGCCTTCGAGTTGGAAGTACCAGCCCTGTTAAATTCCTAGGAATGACATGTACATATACATGATAGAGATATTTATGACATTAACCAAAACGTTTGTCAATTAACGTTTATTTGGAAATATTGGCACCATATATATTTTTCTTCCACTTGCAATTTTTGTTTTGTTGTCGTACGCTTCCACTGTTAAATTAAACCTTCTCTTATCTCCTTTTATTTCTTCTTCTTCTTCTTCTTCTTCTTCTTCCCACTGTTTTGGTGATTGCCTTTTTGCAGGAAACCCTATCATTGGAAATAAGCTGCTATATTTAGCTAAAGCTATACAGTTACTATTTAGCCGTCAACCAACCCACAGCCTTACCGAAACAGTAATTAAAATAAAATATGGTTTTATTTACGAAACTAGAATTCTAGGATTTAAAATACTTAACACATTAAACATTGATAATTTACAAACATTGCTAGAACTTCACATATGATAATTTCATTATGCCTAGATTGATTTTTGTTATGGTTAACAATTGGAAATGACATAGCAAAAAGCAAATAAAACACAGTTATATTTTGTATTCTGAAAACTGTTTTAAAACTTTAAAACAAATTTTACAAATTTGTTTGCCATGTTAATATTACTTTATCTTACGATATTTCACAAAAATATACATTGAACTTGCAGTTTTATCATAATAATTCACAAGTCCCGGAATACAACCGGCAACGACAAAACGTAAAGCAAGACATTTCCTAATGAAATCAAATGTAATGTCCACTCAACAGACTAGCAACAAAAACAAAACTCTGCTTGGCTTTATTAATATACCATTCACTTTTAGATGTACAAATCCGAGGCGAGATACTACGTAAATTATCCACTTTGATATCATAAGTAATGCTAAAATCCCTTTTAATTAGCACACGTGTGGTCGTTAATACTCCAAACATTTCACTTTATCGCTTACTACAAAGACAACATATTCTCAAAACCAGTGCTGCTCAAATCAAATTTGTAACAGTCACCGACCATCGTTAACTTAAATCAGGCTCTTACTAACCTCTCCGAAAGAACGTCCGAAGACAACTTCATTTCTGGCAGTGAAATATCATAATGGATCGAGCCTGATTGGATCGAGCCAAGATTGACCAAAGAATACAAGTTGATGTCATTGTCATATGTATGTACATCGTCATGATCGTATTTTCATTGTGCAGCACCATCCCTTTTTAATACTTTTACTTATTTCATTTTATGCATAATATTTAGTTGTTATTTTTCTTTAACTTGAATTCCAATGATATTTATGTTTGTTGCTCCAAAGTTATCAAAACATGCCATTAACCAATTTCTTGTACATAAACAAATCTACTTGTGTAGCGTAACCTGTGCTCTGTGTTTCAATGGGGATTATTTAGTGGTGTGCGCCCTTGATTACATTTCGTCTGTTTTGCAGTGTATTCTCAAGATGGCAGTAAGCATGGTAAGCATACAGCGCGATAAAATGACCAATAAATGTTATATTCGACCACACTATTGCGTATATTGCAAATTGTCATTTGCATATTTTGAACGTTTTAAAATTCACAGAAAACGACATGAGAGAGTTATGCCTACTGCTTTCCACAAAGCTAGGCCTGATTACCGCAAAACGGCTGGATTTGACCTTAAGAAACATTTTCAAACATAGACCAGTTGAAAGGAAAAGTCAGTGCAATATATTTACCAAACTTAAGCAGTACCAATGTAATTATTGTGATAAATCTCATAAGGTAAGGCATGAGAGGATACATACCAAAGAGAAACCATACCATTGCAATTATTGTAACAAAACATTTTCAGATTCAAGTAATATGATACGCCACGAGATGACACACACCAAAGAGAAACCGCACCAATGTCTTTGTTGCGACAAAGCTTTCTCAATGAAACATAGTAGAATTCAACACGAGAGGACACATACTAAAGAGAAACCTTACCGTTGTAATTATTGTAACAAACATTGCTCAAATGCAAGTAGTACGATATGTCATAAGAGGACACACACTAAAGAGAAACAATACCAATGTAGTTATTGCAACAAATGCTTCTCCGATGCAAGTGGCAGTATAAGTAACGAGAGGAACCATACTAAAGAGAAACAATATTTATGTAATTATTGCAGCAAAAAGGTGGGTCACCGGGTAGAGAATGAGATGACAAAAAAGGTTAGATTTCATACAAAAGAGAAACCATTCAAATGCAATGATTGTGGCAGATGGTTCTCACGCCATATCCAAAGATCATATCACCAGACGACAGACACTAAAGAGAAACCCTATCAATGTACATTTTGTAAAAATCGTTTTTCGACGGCAAGTCAAAGAAAACGACTCAAGCGAACACGAACTAAAGAGAAACCATATCGATGTAAATATTGCGACAAAACTTTCTCAATGCAAAGTAATAGAAATCAACACGAGAAGACACATACTAAAGAGAAACCCTATCATTATCAATGTAATTGTTGTAGCAAAAGTTTCTCTGATACAAGTTCTAAGATATCTCACGAGAGGACACACACTAAAGAGAAACCAGATCAGTGTAAGTATAAAAAATGCATCAAATGTTTCCCGCAGGCTAGTTTCCCGTACATTTACACATGTTACAAGACACGCCAGATTGATTTCATTCCTGATATTGTGAAACAATATCATTGTTATTCTTGTAACAAATATTTCATGCCTGATAAGTTAGGGCAGGAGTGGGTGCACAAAGGAGAGATACGATACCAATGCGATATATGTTTTGCTACCAAGTCAACAAAATTATCGGCATACCTCCCAAAACTTCCGAGTCCTACATTGATTTTAGAATAACGCAGAAGATTACCAAGGATATGTCAATTTCGGTTAAATTTATTAACAATTATCGCTACTCCTACCATGGTTTGATAATAAGCAAATTTCTGTTCATTTATTTAATAATTAAAACAAATTTAATCTTTTCTTTGTTAAAAAACAACAAATATTTGCTGTCCTGTAAACATGACATGTAATTCAAGATTGTACAAGTGGTTACTCACAATTTTCTAGAACTCCTGTGTACAATATCTGCTGTTTTCCGATTCCAAATAACATTTGGACACGATACAGACATACCAAAGCAATAACAACCTGCTGGGCACGAGATATCTGTTAAAATGAATAAATGAACTAAATTACAAGGAAGAGTTAAACTTCGGCATGGTAGTATATATCTTACCACATTTAAAGGCCCTTCATTTGTATTGATGAAGAAAAGTTATAACAATACGTTGAAAGAACATACTTGGGACATTTTGCTCCCTTATGATAGGAAAGGACTGGACTGTAGGTCCAAAAAATTACGTCCTGAGTCATTAAAATCTAATCATGAAATCTAATATACTCCAGGGGCATATGTTAGCTTGCACTGTGCCATGGATCATGGTGGCAAATCTACATCATTTCATAGAGTTGTAATTACAATTATAGTTTGCAGTAAAAATAGAATGTATCATCGAGTCGATTGACGAATAAACAAAAATCAGCAAATTACTTGTATTCTATATTAGTTAGAATTAATAATAGGATTGCATTTTTGTTTATTATAAGTGTACTCCAAAGTCGTGTAGGAGGTAGTTTACTAATATTTTACGCCCAGGTAACCATCCCTGTGATTCAGGTTCCCAAGGTGACCCTATTGGAGACGAAACATTTGAGAACAATGATACGTGCTCCATCTGAGACATTTCATTTTATGCATAATATTTAGTTGTTATTTTTCTTTAACTTGAATTCCAATGATATTTATGTTTGTTGCTCCAAAGTTATCAAAACATGCCATTAACCAATTTCTTGTACATAAACAAATCTACTTGTGTAGCGTAACCTGTGCTCTGTGTTTCAATGGGGATTATTTAGTGGTGTGCGCCCTTGATTACATTTCGTCT
>JXSR01S040158.1:65118-92626 GCA_000969725.1 Ophiothrix spiculata | reverse complement strand
CATAAAAACATGTTTTGGCAGCCATTTTGGACATCTGTATGAGTGTCATTTTGAATTTGAAGCATGTTAAGTAACTAATTTGTGGAGACCTGTTTGAATTGTAACCATCAAAGGCATTTTTTATTAACTGGTTTGCGCATTATTGCTTTTAATACTGATTAAAAGTCGACTTATTTGATTTTTTATGCATTTAAACGTATTTTGGCGGTCATTTTGGAACTCTGTACGGACACTTTTATTGCTATGAAACATGTTAACCACCCAAATTATGGAGGAATGTTTCCAAGAAGACCCTCAAAACCATTTCACATGGGTTACATCAAAGATGTGTTTTTATTGCTGGTTTTAATTCAATTTATTTAATTTTTATGCATAATAACATATTTTGGCAGCCATTTTGAATTTCATCATGGGCGCCATTTTGAATTTGATACATACTAAAGACATAACTAGGGGACAGATGTAATGTTTTGTAACCTTTAATGATATTTTCTGTTGAAAATTTATGATACTCAACATTTTTGAAGCTGTTATGATTGATTTAACTAAAAAAACCCTTTTTAACAGCCATTTTGGTGTCATTTTGGCGGCCATTTTGAATATGAGACATGCATATGCACTAATTTTGAGTTAAATATAATTCACATAGTGCCTGATGCCATTTTCACCTAACAACTTTGAACAAAAAATGTTTTACAAGTGACTCTATGCAGGTAATTGCATTGAAAAAGTACCAAAATATGGCATTTTTAGCTTTAAAGGTCACCAGAGGTCAAATTATTTTTGGGTCTGGGTCTACAAATGATCCTTGGGGTATGTACTAGCTGTGTGCAAAGTTTCATGCTTTTATCAAAAAGTGCACAATAGGTCCAGCATAGGGGTCTTAAGAGGTGTACTAGTATGATTGTCAGAAATTTTAACTTGGCTGACTTTTTATCTTTTTATATGTAATTATATATAATGTAATGCCACACAATGTCAATGATATTAGGTCATATCCGTGCTTAAAGGTCATTTTGGGGAAAAATAATTTGCGTCGCATCTCACCAACCTTATCAATAATTAACTGGTAATGGTCTATTAGAGTTTACCAAAATTATGACATTTCATTTGATTTTTGAGAAATTTATGACAAAACTTTGTAAATTGTACGTACCACAACCATGCACCACTTCCCACTTTCACCCATGGATGTTTAGCTGAATAATTTTAACGGTTGTATGCGTAAATTAGACACATTATTGGGTTTTAATTTGGAAACATTAAGGGTCCTTAAAAAACCATACCAACATTTTAATAAACATTATTAGATTAGTGGAAAGAAACAGAAAAATTGTTACTCAATTTTCATGACACCTCATCCGTACCCGCCTCCACCCTTGGCTAATTAGCTTTAACAAATTATGAACCACTTCATTAGAGTTTTATTCTTATTTAAAAAAACAACTAAGAAATTGCCCTTAAATACCAAATTTATGACATTTTACGGGTTCATTAAAAAGACATGGCACAAATTGATGTCCAAATAATTCTTAATGTGATAAAATCACCATTTTGCGTGCCCGGTGCCCACGTTAAAAACCACGACCTAAAGCTTTAATGACATTATCAACCACACCGTACTTAAATATTCTGCCCAATATTTAATCATTTAAAAGCATTTAAGCGAAGTCCGCAAAGCTTTAACAAGAGATCGTTTTTAAAGAAAAATCAATTATTTTTTAGTAATGACCATAATCTTTGTCACACTCATTGACATTTTAAGCTACAAAATGCTCACTGTAATCTAACAAACCGCGTTGTTAAAATGACCAGTATTGCTATCATAGATGTAAAAGAAAGCTTCAAATGCCTTCGGGATAATGGTTTGCAGTATGCAGGCATTTAAATGTTAAAATGAAATTACCTTAGTTTTGAAATTGTTGCATATTACTCTGGTTTTTTTTATAGATATTCATTGCACGGAATGCTTTGAAGCCTATGACATTGTCCTATTTCCCCATTTCTGGTGGTTGATTTTTAAATGTTTTTGGTGGAAAATTTGTTGATGTAACTTAAAGTATTGGAATTTAATGGCTCTTTTAATGCTAAGTCTCGTATTTGTCAAAGGGGCTTTATAAATGTTTTAGATTATCTTTTTTAATTGTAACCATCACTGTTTGGACAAAAACGTTTAAAAACTCAATGGCCCGTATTCCAGAAAGGTGTTTAGCTAAACCAATGTTTAACTGACCATCAACTGTCAAGAAATGATACACACCGTTGCAGCTTTCAAGCAGAACAGTTCATTGAGCCGTGCTGTTGACGAGAAATAAAACCGTGCCTTCTTAAAAAGAAAGGATCAAATTGATCCGATAAAGTATCAAATATGAGCTTACCCTTTTCCGGATCAATTTTGATCCAAATTCTCCTCAAATTTGATCCTTTTCGGATCAAACACACTCTTTTTTGATCCGAAAAGGATCAAATTTGAGGAGAATTTGGATCAAAATTGATCCGGAAAAGGGTAAGCTCATATTTGATACTTTATCGGATCAATCTGATCCTTTCTTTTTAAGAGTGTGGTTTAGCTAAACACCTTTTTGGAATGCGGACCAATGTGTTTATGTTTGGTAAAATTTAAAATTGTAGTACAATATATTGAACGGTGCCATTTTGACTATTTATTGTACACAAATAAGGCAATCGTGGTCTTTTTTATAGTTTTTTTGTTGTGAAAATATCATTTCAATAAAGAAATTTCTTCACACTACAAATCTATGAAAAGACAGTTATGTGATTGATGTAAGACATTCTCAACGTAATTCCACTCGTTTATAACAAATCACTAGTTGTGTACCTAGTTATGTATCAAAACAATGTTCTCTTACCTTAATTTGTAAATTAATGAAGTAGATTTATTTTGTCAAATCGGATTTAAAATCACAATGTACGAAAGTCAGTGAAGTAGAGAAAATGACAAAAAAGTTACGCCTACAACATTCTATTTTAAGATAAACCATTCCAATGTGTATATATAATAATCGTAATGCAAGTAAGATTATTTCTAATCCTCCAATATACTTCACTGCAAGTGTATCATTTATTCATATGTTGCCCTACTTCTAATGAACCCTAATTTTTCATTTCCTAGTTACAATCTATAACTTCCACTTTTAAAAGCTTATCATCAATGTCAATATTTTTATTACAGCCCATTTGAATTCGTAGAAATGCTAATTATCAATAGTCATCATGCGCCCGACCAACGAAACTTCGATCGGCTAAATAATGTTGTTATTTTTATGCCATTTCGTTAAAATCTTAATTACATAGGTTTATATTTCATTAAAATCAACATCGTAAACGCACCCTTTCATACTATATCGCTTTATCTCATTAATGCATTTACTGCTACCGTGGGCATCGTCGCAAGGTCTTTATGGTTTTTAATGTCAAACGAAAAAATGATTTACGCCTGACAAAACCATCTACCCAAGATTGCAAATTAATTCTTCTCACATCTTGTTTATTGAAACGGTATTTGGTATTTAAAAAGATCAAAGGTATTGCTACAGGAACAGGCGTCTTAAGCGGAGATTTTTAGGGACGCACCATTAGACTTCCAGGTGGGGGCTGGCAGTTTTTCCGGGAAAAAAATATTTGACTCACTATGTAAGAGAAAAAAAATAATTTGAATCACTGTTTGAGAAAAAAAAAACACTTGACTCACTATGTAAGAGAAAAAAAAATAATTTGACTCACTGCTTGAGAAAAAAAAAATAACTTGACTCACATGAGGGGAAAAAAATAACTTGCCCCTTATTACCTAATATCATATATAGGGGCTCGGGGCGAATCCCCGGAATTTTTTTTAGATTTGTGACTTTAAAAAAAATCTTGCTTCATGGAACTATGTCTCGAACATTTTTCGAAAAAAAAAATCTTGCCTCGACCTAAACTTCCAGCCCCCCCCCCCCGAAAGTCAAATGGTGCGTCCCTTAACAGTTGATTTGGTTTGGATATCCTCAGAAAGAACGAAGTACTTTAGTTAGAGACTGCTTGTCTTATCTTGGGGCAATTAATGTGCTACAAGGATCTTAAAACTATCAATATACGGTACCTTGTACCCAGTGATGTTATAATAAGAACAACGTTTATTACTAAGGTAAATTTAATGAAATTTAACACATTACTCAATTGAACATCCGAAATGTCCATGACAATATTATGGTCAATATTGTACAGTATCATCTTAAAGCTGTTCTGGATTCTTCGTAGTTTTGAAAGAGGATTATTTTATCTAAAAAGCTTTGTCTCACTTATTAACATTCTAGGCGACGAATAAATTTCAGTATCTAACAAAGCATGGTACAAAAGTATATATATTGCAATATTTTCAATATGTTTATTTATTATACACCAAATGCCTTTACGTAATCATATAAACTATGCATGTTGGAAGGATCGTTTGTCACGTAACTTATTTCATTTTTGACTTATACAATTTATACAATTTTTACTCGTACATGTGTTTTTGACCAATATTTTGCTTTTTAAAACCCTCCAAATACTATAGAACAAGCCTCGAAAAACCGCTATTGGTCAAAAATAATCTTCAAAGAAATCTTTAATCTAAATTATAATATAAGGGAAGTTTTTCTCACATTTTTTAAATAATTCCTTTATTTCACATACACCCCTCTCCCACCCACACACCCCCACAAAAAATAAATAAATAAATAAAACTAAAAAAAAAGACAATAAATATTACTTTCAAAGTTGGTAAAAAATGGATTTTGGGCCTTTTTTGACCAACGTTTTTTTGAACTACGAAATATTACAAACAAATGCAAAACGAGGTAACATTCACATTTGCATGCAAGAACTATTAGTTTGGATCATTTACTAGAAGTATATCGTTTTTAGCGAATAATATTGTAATGAACGCCTGAAAAATTCGTTTTTTATGTTGACTAATTGATTATTTGATTAAGGACACTTTTGCTGTTATTAATAGAAAGGTTTATTCTAACGTTAATCTTATTTTTCATTCTTATGCAAATGCTAATAAAGATTCGGTGTATATTAGTTTGCTCGGTAATATTCAGATGTATAGAAATACTTTTGAAAAGCTTTGCCATTGTTCCGTAAGCTTTTCTTATTCTACGTCTTCTGATAATTGATTTAATTACATTTTTGTAGATGTTTTTTAGTATTCTATGGTAAATTTATAACCGTTTTATGGTATATTTATTTTGTTTAGCGCATAGTACCCATTTGTCAAACGCACTTTGTACTAGTAATATGTGATCCATCATATCGAAAGGTACCTTAATACCGGCATAGTAAATTACGAGATACGGACCATTGAAGCTGAGCATAGTCAAAAATCACATCCAAGGTCGAATTTCTAATTTCATCAGAAACGTTACCTTTGAAGTGTACTCTATCATATTAATCAGGCTCCAACATCCAAAACATAAGATTAATTTGTTAAAAAACAAGATACAAATCCTTTCTCCATTCAAGTTTTACCAGTACAGAAACTTTACACTTGATTTTCTCAAAACTATAGTTTTCTGAATCAGCTTGATGCCTTTTACCAATTTGGATGTACCTTTGAAATCGAACATCCAATAACTAAAAGCAAGGTGTCATTTTAAAGCTTAAAATATAATCTTTCAGATGAGACCAAAAAAATCCATTTTCATTTTGCCGGTATTAAGGTACCTTTTGATATGATGGGTCACATATATCTTTTGCTATTAGTGCAATAGTGTAAAACCGAATAAAGGTCAATTTCAACCTATTTCTTATTAAATTAATGGGTCATATGGATAATCGTATGTTAAGTGTTGAAAGTAAAGCCTTATAAATAAGACTTTTTGATATAAACGAAATAAACAATATGGTTATAGCTTCTCAAAAATGTACAGATGGCCAATACTAAAACATAGACAGCCTATAATAGATCTGATAAGTTGTTTTTTTTCAAACTGTTTGTTTTGTAAGATTTCAATTGATCACAACAAGAGCATACAACGATCAGAAATGCGTAAAAAAACGTTTAGAAATGGTAGTTTAAGGTGTGGGTGTCTGCCTTACTTTTGACCAATTTTGTACTTTTCAGTACAAAGTTTAACACTTCAAGAACCTTTAGAATTCTTTTTTGAAGGAAAAAAAAGAATATTTTTTGAGTTACGTTCGTTTTTGTATCGCATGTTTGTGTTTTTTTCTCGTTTTTTCTACTTCCGATATAATTATACGGTAGGCCTTTAAACATTAGCAATAAATCAAAACTTGAAAAGAAAAAAATATGATAATCAGGCTATAAGTAGCTATAATGCTGTTAAAGATAATACATTTACACACATTTTAAGCCCATTTTGGTCAAACTCGGATTTAATTTAGTGGAGTTTTTAAAAATAGCATGTTACGATATAGCCGGGTGAGATAAAATAAAGAAAATAAAAAACAATGAAAAACTTGCATATGATTCACAATGCATTACCTTGATAAAATTATTGATTTATATTTTATAGGAAAATGTAACATTTTTGTTAAAACCTTATTAAAATGAAAATCCTACAAATTTCAGGGTGAACGTCTTCTGTATACAAATGAATAGGCAAAACGTCCAGAAATTTTCGACTTCATTTCTTAAAATGGTCATAACTACGGTACCGATTATCTGTTTGGACTGAAATAAAAAGCATTTAGAAAGTAGAGATTCTATAGTTTTTTTTTGTGCTTATATATTATTTTTCTGATCTAAATGCATTAGCTGGTCACAATTAAGGTAGATCCCCTTAATTACAATACTTTCGTTCCACAGCTCTAAGAACTTATTTTTGAAGTGATTCAAAGTTCATCGTCGAAGTTCATCAAAGTGAACAGGATACCCCTCCACTTCGTAAACAACATTATTTTGTTTTCATTCATCATTTCTATTGGTACCTTGGGCATTGCAAACTATATACGGTATGTATATATGTAGCTGTATGTGGCTGTCCAACCCGTATGAGCCGTAAATATGCAAGAAACTACATTTTGCGCTACAGGCGAAAATACATGTCAAAGTAGCAATTGATTTTTGACAGATTCACAATCCTTGTGCTTACTACAAAATAACAGCAGATAGGAAAAATAAACTAAATCTGCATGCTTTTAATTAAGACAGTCAACAAAAATATAGGGCTTACTGATTTTTACGCGTTAATCCCAGTTGTACTTTTTACTCCCTTTTACAAACTTTGACGGACCATAACTTGAAATCGAGTAAAGTTCATTAAGGTGTCATTTTAATCCCTATAACTTGGTCTTTGCAAATATGTGATGACTCACCCCGAAAAAAAGGACTTTGCGACAGAGCACTTTTCAAGAAACAGGTGAAAATAGGCAGCAAAATATAAAGAAAATAATAAGAATTTCCTGTTGTAAAAATTAATCGCCTAAATCAATTTCAACGAGTAAGGTGTCATTTTAAAGCTTAGAAAATGCTGCAACAGATAAAAGGATAAAATCAGAATTGATATATCCTTCAAAGTCCCCCCCCCCTTTTTGGGGTGAGCCATCACATATTTAAAAAGGTGAAAATGACAAGAGGCTGCATTTACTGCTGGTTTGGGATGGATGGTCACATATGGTTTTATACCAAACGTAAACTTAATTTACGCCTGATGAATTAAACTTCCGTTAATGAAATGAGATCCAAGTTTGCATATTAATTCTTCTCACCCTTCGCCAATGTTTATTGAAACGGTATTTAAAAGATCAAACATATTGTTGCAGGAATATCGGCGACCCGTATTAGTTGATTTGCTTTGGAAGACCGAAGTACTTTAGATTGATTGGGGCAATAATATGTGACACTAACACAACAGCATTTTGCAAATTGATCAGATTTCATCAAAATGTATCACCATAACCAATAACGTTTTGAATAATAAAATTGATGCTAATCCCATTTGAAGATGGCATATTTTTTGGTGAGGATTTGTTGCTCCGTTCAAGGTGTTCTGTCTCTAGTTCCACATTCAACTGCGATATCATCTGGAAAGCTCATATGTACAGAAATTTAGCAACTTGTTTTTGTGTGTGGCTAACGGATCATTTACCTAGTCAAATGAATAGTACAGGTAGACTACATTTAGGCCTACTTTAATTAGGTCAAATCATATCTATGACGAAGTTGATTTTGACCAATATCTTTTTAGGAAGAAAAAACACAAGTTTTTCTTATTTAGTATTAAATTTCTTTACTGTCTAGAGATAGGCAAAGTAACTGTAGGTCGCGTCTACTTTGGGGAAAGCAGCTGACAAAGTGGAACCTTCATTGCCTTGCACCAAGAAGTCCCAGCTTAATCCACAATATCGATTGTGTATATAGAATGAGTCCAAACTTGCTTCCGCTATGTTTCCTCTGATTACTCCAGTGTTCCTACATAAAACATTTGTAAAAGTCGACATTATAACCTCAAAGAAACTAAGTAGTGCTTAACACCGTTGAGGCTATCTTTCTTTATAAATATGTCATACATGTACTTATTTATTTAGTTACTTTAAGTTTAAACACTTTACACATTACCGACCTGACTCCACTATCCACCCACTCTATATTTGCAGCTGGTCAAAGATTATTTTAAATTTTCACCAATCTTTTCTAGTATGTTGCCTTTAACAGGAATAGGTTTTTAGACCATTCTTGTGATAATTATAAACGAGTATAATCGGACGCATTCTTGTAAAATCAAAGGCATTGATGCAAGGCGTGGACACATGATAAAGGAGTTCACGTATTTTGTGACATTTTGTTATACCTTTTGAAAATCCACGAGCTAATGGTACCAATTCCTTAGTCAATTGCAGCAAAAATAGATTTCAATCTCACTAAAAGTTCACTAATCGGAAGGTATTTTCTCCAAAAAATGTCTCCATCATCTGCACACACTGTAAAATGTCACCGTTTGTTTACGGTGCTTTCCCTGTAAACTTTACTGTAATATACCATAAATTAAATAGATACCGTATTTCACTGAAGATAGGCATGTTAGTACCGTTGGACTTCATCTATTTCTTTATTTTAAGTTGTAGAGTATTCCATTTTCCAATTTTTGATAGGAAATAACCGTATTTGTCCTGACAGATAATTTGTGTTTAAACTCTGTTTCCTATACTACTTACGGCAATAACTGTAAGTTTAACGATAGAATGCTGGCAACTCAGCTGCCAGGTATTTCACCGTAAAAATTTTGGACCGTAATTTTTACTGTATTTTGAACATTCTGCGGTACTTTTACGGTAATATACCATATATGCAAATTACACTGTCAAAATGCCGAAAAAGTTTACGGCCGTAAAGTTTACGGCCAACCGTAAAATTAACGGTAATATGCTGGCAACCCAATTGCCGTAAAAATTACGGTAAGTATTTTACAGTGCATTATCAATGTCCACCACATGCAATCATAGTTCATAAAGGAATTCCAATATATACACAAAAATTAAGTGCAATATGACATGTTAATTTATTTATGGAGGAATGTACCAACTTCTAAAAAAGGGAACGATAAAACACAAAAGGTGAGCAAAACGATTCTTAAATAGAAAAGGCTAACAAGTTAAAGTGCAATGTCATTATGTGATGTGTGTAAGCTTACTTATGACTTGTCTCATAATGTCATTTTCGTAGAGGTTTGCGATAAGGGACACATTGTAATGTCCATTGCAACCATTGTGTCTTTTTGACAAAATGTTCCCATTCAATGTCAATACTCCATTCATTTTTTCCAAGATCGGCGCAATTTCACCAATAGATACATTATGCACCTTGATGAAAGTTTTTTGATGTTTTATTAAAAGAAAATATGATTAATAAATTGATGAAGATTAATCATCCAGTTGAACTTCACGTGATCAATCAGTGGCCTGACGAAGTCTGGAGGTTCCAGACGCAACGTCGCCGTTAGTGATATAATTTTTATTTCCAGTATTTGATTTATATCTATATTATTAGAAAATATGATTATAGATACTTTTTTTCGAACATGACAAGTAAAATTAACTGCCTGAGCAGCGCTAGACTAAGTGCTAGGCTAGAAATTCCAATCAGATTATGTTGTAAATTGACACTTATAGCTGATATCATAGATTAAAGAAAGTACAGATAGGAAACTGGTCTATTTTAACCATAGATTTAAAGGGAGATACAAGGCTTTGTACACCAGCCCGTGTAATGGCGACGTCAGCCACGGGGCTCAAATCGGGGGTATTCGGGTCCACTTGGTTCCTGCAAATATAAACTCCGATTGCCGAGACTTGGTTACGCGTAGAGGCAACCTGCGCAAATTATACTTTACGCGAGTGTTCGCCAACCTGCACGCAAAGCGTGTGCGCGTGTTACAATAATCGCGCATTATGACAAGGTGCGATGCATCATCGGCAAGCAATCGTCAAAAAACCGAATACCTCCAATTTTGTTTCCATGCCGAAATAAAAATGGCGTCGTGCCTTGTATCTCCCCTGTAAATTTATGATTTGCACCCTAAAAATTGGGCTAAGTTAGGGGAGTGCGCCACGCGGGCGCTATGCCTGGACCGATGCTGTGCGAGTGCGTATTGACCAAGCTCTGCGTTCTGTCTCGCGCTACTGTTACTTGACTACAACGCAATACGCATCTTATAATTTACCGCCAAATTGTGCGTTGGAACGACGCTTGGCTGGCTCAATAGGTGCATTCTCAGTCAAATTACCATTTAGTTGCCAGAGTACGGCTGATATGATATTAAAAACAAACAATAAAACAAATTACATTGCTTATCGGACAAATAGTGCAATCAATTTTACCTTGGCATACTGGATACGAGCCTATATTACCCATCATCCTGCAGGTTCTGGGTAATAGCTCCAAAACCAGTGCCTGCATTTCACCTCTTATGAAAATATGAAGTGTTTGTATGTTTATTCACATTGGTTCACTTCCAAAACATATCATGTCATTTCTTTACTTATAGCAATTATATAATTAGTATAAGTATAATTAAGTAACAATTAAACAGGTATATTTTATATTTTTAATATACAGGGCGTGAAAGACGTGAAATATAACGTCCATGCATTTTAGAAAGACATTGCAATTACTTTTCAAGTGACATCTGACTGAACAATAATGAAACGTGAATTTTATACATATATTTCACTGACCATACCTACCCTGCCCAATTTTTAAAAATATATTCAATATCAATCCATACACTGCATTATATAAATAGATGAGATAAATTGAATAATAATGGACGTGAAAATGATTGAGCTCATTTATTACACACGCGTTTCTGCTCCGCTCAGTAACCTAATCAATTTCAAAATGTCTATCGTCTCTTTATTTATTTGAAGGATTAAAGGAAATTCTATTATATCCAGAGATTCATAAAAATCGCACTAGTTGAAATTGGGTCATATTTTTAAGAACAACGAACAAATCTTGCACAAATATTGTTCATTTCTTAGTAGTCTAGAGCATGGATATACCTTTAAAATGGTTAAAGAATAAAAATGACCGATACAAACGTAATTTCAATCGAATGACAATAACATTATTTCTGTCCAATACTGGCATACATCGTAAAAACAAAAAGATCCAAAAATCAACAGTATGCTAATATCAAATTGAACTTCTTGACAGTACAATAGCTTTATATTTATATAATCTTTAATTCAGTGATCTAATGTTTGAAAGTCTGCTCGCCTTTCCTTACCAGCTTGGAAGACTTGTTCGGCCATGACGTTCACCTTCCTCTTATAGCTCATAGAAATTTACCCGCTATCTGCACAGTTTACCCTGTATCTCAATTGAGGACCCAGAGCCAGAAGGGGGTTAAGTCACATTGAGTACAAACTGAGACAAATAGCACAAACATCATATCATTTGTGTTGTCTTGAATGGTATTGCTGTATCTCGCAGTGACTCTTACACATGATCTGATCATCAAAACACTACAAAACTTGTACAGAATGTAGAAATGAGAGTTCTGTAGCAGAAAATTGACACAACTCAATTTTCAAGATTTTGTGACTTAACCCCTTTTTAGTTTTAGGGTCCTCAATTGACAAAGAATACAAAAGGAAGAACAGTTTCAGGCATTAGTCAGTCAGGCATTATAATAACAGGGATTTAATGCAATTATTGGCTTGAAAATTAGATGGCCTTGTGTTACTAGGTGAGGTATAGTAAAACGGTGGAGGCGTTACAGTTGTAGGTAAAAATCAAGAGTACCCTGTTACCTCGATCATAAGAACATGTTACCTTGATCATAAGAACCCATTAAAATCAAGACATGGCAAAAAGTTACTGTTTTGGAAACACAAAATATGAAAGTACTTGCTGATCTGGTGAATAGTATATAACAAGTTAACAGGAGGACCTTTGTAATTTTTTACCACATCAGGATTTGAAGTGGAGCTAAGGGGGTTCTTATGATCAAGATTATAGGGTATATCTAGTATTATGTTATCAAATTAGGGAGAATCCCCAGCTATAAGAGTAACTTTTCTCATGCATAATGTCACTTCACCATTGTTCACCTAAGAAGTGTAAATAACAAATACTTTACAGATCCACCATGGTGAACAAGTTAATTTTGCTTAAGTGTTTAATGAAAATAAAAAATAAAGCTGCCTGTTGACCAAGTGTGGCTATATTTTGGTCAGGAGAGATTAGGTATCTCCCCTCGAGAGTATATAATCAGGTTAGCAAATCATCTCCTTGTTATAAGGTGATGAATAAAACTAAAATTCAAAGTTCAAAGTTTCATGGTGTTATTTGCTCACACGGTAGATAAGCTGACCATTTGAATATCTGGGCGTGGCCGCTGGGCGGATTTTACCAAATAAAGTCATTGTAGCCACGTTACTCGAATAGAAGTGGGGAAATTTAAAATTCGCAATTTAAAAAGGGGGTTTCAAATTAACATCAAAAATAAACTATCAGTTTTAGTTTCATCAGTTTCAGTTTAGTTTAAACTGCTGTTGAGACTATTGGGATGAGAATGATCGGATCCTACAACTTTAAGGTACAGGAGGAGTATGTTAAGAAGCAGATTCAAATACTGCGCTAGGAATCAGAAATCGAATCCAAGGCTCATTTACCATATTTGCGAGCAATAAAGATTTTTGCAACAGATACTGAATAAAACACCAGATTTACGTACCCATGAATAACCAGTATTATGTTATCAAATTAGGGGGAAACCCCTGCTATAAGAGTAACTTTTCTCATGCATAAATGTCACTTCACCCCAGTAGTGTAAATAACAAATACTTGACAGATCCACCTCGGTGAACAAGTTAATTTTGATTAAGCGTTAATGAAAATAAAAAATAAAGCTGCCTGTTGACCAAGTGTGGCTATATTTTTGTTAGGAGAGATTAGGTATCTCTCCTTGAGAGTATATAATCAGGTTAGCAAATCGTCTCCTTGTTAGAGGTGGCTGCAAGATTGTTTGGTTAAGGGGAGATATCAATGTCTGCTCTTTTTCCATGTGTTGTTTACCAGTGGTGTAACTGGTATAATTGCCTTTAGTAATATATGTGACCGTCCATCCAAAACCAGCCGTAAATGCCACCTCTTGTCATATTCACTTTTTTAAATATTTGCAAAAACCATGCTTTAAGGATTAAAATGACACCTTAATGACCTTCACACATAAGTCAAGTTATGGCCCGTCATATAAACGCGTTCAAAGATCAGTAAGCCCTATATTTTCTCCTGACTGTCTTAAAAATATGCAGATTTATTTCACATTCCTATCATTTTCTTGAAATGAAACTTTGCTGGTATTTTTTAGTAAGCACAAGGATTGTGAATCCGTCAACAATTAATTTCGGCAAATTATGACCTTGACATGTATTTTCATCTGTAGCGTAAAATGAGGTTTCTGGCATTTACGGCTCATACGGACAGGACAGCCACATATCATCGCATGTAGGAAGAGTAGTCAGTCGAGCTGGCACTCGACACCAGACGAAAAAGTGTTGAGGTTTCTTGCTATCTTGTAAGGGCGGATTAAAAGGTCGTGTCTGTTTTGTTTGCTCGGTGTGTCAGTTCGGCTGACTACTCTTTCTATTGAGTGCCATAGCATTTAATAATAAACCGGCTTACAAATACATATATGTGACCCATCATATCGAAAGGTACCTTTAAGGATCCCAAGATGAAAATTGATTTTTTGGTCTCATCTGAAAGATTATATTTTAAGCTTTAAAATGACACCTTGCTTTTAGTTATTGGACGTTCGGTTGCAAAGTTACATCCAAATTGGTAAAAGGCATCAGGCTGATTCAGAAAACTGTAGTTCTGAGAAAATCGAGAAAATAGTTGAATGGAGAAAGGATTTTTATCTTGTTTTTTAACAAATTCTTCTTATGTTTTTGATGTTGGAGCCTGATTAATATGATACAGTACACTTCATAGGTATCATTTCTGATGAAATTAGAAATTCGACCTTGGATGTGATTTTTTACTATGCTCAGCTTCAATGGCCCGTATCTCGTAATTTACTATGCCGGTATTAAGGTACCTTTCGATATGATGGGTCACATATGTGGTCTATCAGACAGGTGACCGTTTTAAGGCCTCGATGTCCCCTCAAAATATAATGTCTAGTCTAACATAATAATTAGACCGAAGACGATGAAGGCGGTGGTCATTGTTATTGTTACGCCGTTTTGTATTATAAGAAAGACCAACGTTTGTGACAAACCGTTTCCATATCGACTAACCAGAATAAGTTTGGCTTTGATCTTCTATTGGTTAGATACACATTTGGGGAAAAGATCAATTTAAATATTCTTAAAAAAGACTAAAAATGGATTACATTTATTTTAATGAATTTTGCTGTCAGAGTGTTGCTATTACTAAATAAATACTTTTTTAAATATCCTTAGAAAGACTTGGTTAAAAATGGATTACATTTACTTTAATGAATTTTGCTGTTACAGGTATGTTGACGGTAATACAAAGGTTAATTCGTAAATAGTCTCTGTTTTCCCCATGCTTCCTAATAAAACACGTGTAAAACATTTTGTTATTTCTGAAACATAATTTTAGCCTTTAAGTACTGACATAGGGGTAAAAACTTTGAATTAAAATATGATATTCTACAAGCGTACAACATTATGCACTTTATTGGAGAAAATAAAAATTTCTTTTATTAAAATTCTTTTGTAGTTTAACTTTAACTTTAATACAGGAATTTATGCGCACACTCATTATTGCATATATAATAAACAGACTTACCTTCCTAATTTGTAAGAGTTTTGTTATTACTACGGGTTAATGTATTTTGTGGGCAAGTTACAGGCATTTTCAAATTTGAGCTCCCTTACCCGAGGTTATTATGTCACTTCCGATGAGTGTAGCGAAGAAAATATTGCAAATATTGTTGAATTATTTATTGTAACACGTTCTTATCTAATTCGTTGTTTGCATGTATGTATAGTGTACCCAATAAAGTTAGCACCTCGTCTGTCATTTTCCATTCGCCGATGTCATAAACCCACATGAATTGTTTAAGATACTAGGTTTTATATTACCAAGGGTTCAAATAACGGCAACCAAGATCAAATGAAGTCTGAACATGAGCCTTAGCTGCTGTCTTCAGATTCTCTGTTTAAACTTTGTTAAATTGCAACTCTGTTTATGGAACCTTTTGTGATTTTGAAATTCGTGTAAGGCGATTAATAATAATATTGTACATATTTCATAACGTGCTTTCTTATATCCATGTTTTAAGTGAGTTATTGAACAACATCTGGAAAAAATCCTAAATCTGAGGAATTGCAAACAAACAACACTATGGTGTGATTAATGATTATTTAATTCACAACGTGACACGAAAGTAATCCTTCTTTCCATCACTGAGCCGAGACAAAATCTACTATGAACCTTCGACCATTAATGGCATCAGGGACTTCCTTAATTGATACTGATACTCTTTCAATTGAGCTAATGATCTACAACCATAAAAACAACAAGAACGACGGTATTTTCAACAATAATAAAAAATAACTTGATGATAAATTGTTATATGGGGCATGGTAATAAAATTACCTCTTAAAGTAGTAATAAAACTACTTGCATATCTATTCGTCAGTAATTCTTTAATGCGGCATATTCTAGATGGTAATTGATACTGTTCTGCCTCTTTATGTCTATATCTGATGAATTTGATGTTCAACCTCCACATTAATGTAAATATGGAAGATGGTGAGTTAGATATAAAGACTTGTATACGGACTTACATATTTTATATCTCAAGTTTTATATATGCAGTATAAAATTCACATCTGAACCTCCAGAATGTCTGTAGCTCGATAATCAGACTACACACACACTTATTTATATTCAACACACGATGATAAACAGAAAGCACCCAGTCACAACTAATAAAATATCAATTAAACCTTGCATTTTAATTCATCTGGGATACTGGATGCAAAAAAAACAAATAATCAGAAACCAAGTTTCAGATGCACAGAAGTCTTGCTGATGATAACATGGACTAAATCAATTGAGAATATTATTTAATGTGATATAAATCGTTTCTGAAAAGGTGTGTGGATAATCGTGGATAATATGCATTTCTGAAGTTGCATTAAGTTTATCAACCACGTAAGGAAATATGTGCTGAGTAAGTGTCTTTTATAACTGAGATATATACTCTGGAGGTAAAAAGAGGTGTTTATTTTTTATTGCATCTATTTTAGGGTCAAAATTTATTGGTCGTAGTTACTTTATATAACAGTCAAATATTCATCTGTAAATTTTCATAAGTTGTTGTTTTTGTTTTTGATCACGTGACCAATAACACGGTTTTGTTTGAACCGTATATTAAATATTTTAAGTATACACTCGAGGCTTTTGACTTGTCATTTTTAAAGACTTTGTTATTATTCATAACCTTTTTGTTTCTGTTGTGCATGGAGAGAACTGCATCTTGGAACGAATTAAAATTTAACATTTAAAGTGTTGTTATTGTAACTTTTATTTCAGACAATCAGACGCGTTACTAGCAGATGGTCAACTTTACGACGACGTTTTAAAATTAACAAGCACAATTTTATATCGTTCTTTTAATTTCCTATCTTCAATGTCGATAAATACCTTCATATTTAGAGATTTAACATATCTCCTTTTCCAATTTTGTTTTAGCCGTGAATCTCAACGACAAAATTTAAAGTGGTTTGAAGATTTTTTGGAGCAAAAGGAAGCTACTATATCGGATATTGCAGTGGGAAACTTTGTTGCATGGGCGAAAAATGAGGAGGTAGGTATACACAATAATTATAATAATAACTGGTTTTTGTATAGCAATTTTCCATTTAAATCAAACCGCTGATTCGCTACAGGTAGATCGTCACAATCATTTCACTTCATTTAGGCGTTTTGCAGCCTTTTTAAGCGCATATCCTATCGGTAGTTAGATTGTAATATGTACCCTTTATGCAGCTTCCCATATCCTGGGTGGGGGCAGACTATGATGGACAAATCTGGTGACAGTTTTAAATGCAGGAGGAAGACCGGAGTACCCGGAGAAAAACCTGCGGAAGCGAGTATGGACTGAAAACCAAAGGCACATCGCCGGGACCGGGGATCGAACCCACAAAAGTCCTATGGGTTCATTGGTGCAAAGAGAGGGTAGTACCGCTGCGCTAACCCGCTTCCACAAATAAGTGTATAGAGTTAAATTAAAGTAATTTTAAAAGTTAAAACAAATAGTATTTCCACGATGTTTAACGATGTTCTGTCAAATTAAAAACACCTAATCTCAAAGTTAAAAGTTAGAGAAACCAAGCTTCAAGCGAAGTTCAATACGGTGTCATTTTAATTCTTAATACATGGACTTTACAAATGGTTTAAAAAGTAGAAACTACAAGAAGGTAAAAGATGAATGGTCATATTTGTGCTTTAAATGATTCTCCGTGAAGAATCAATTGCATTGTTTATAGAAATAAATATTTTAATTCTCAAAATTAAGACATTTTACTTACATTCATCACAATACTGCTAGCAAAGAGTGCATGATTTTGGATGTATGTAATCACCTAGTTAGACAATAACTATTACATTTATATATATTGTCTAACGCACATTTGAAAATTAAAAAGTTAAGAAAACTTGTAGTTCCTAAAGAAAGACATCTGTGTGAAGAGCTGATTCACAATTTAGGTCTAAGAAAAGAAATTGTTTGATTTGCGTAACATAAAAAATAGGTTAGGTAGGTCGGATTTTTTTTGGTTTCACATACCAGAACACAAAATATACGACACATATATAAAAATATCTTCAATTTTTCTGTAACACATCTTTTATTTGTCATTTTGAATGTCCTGGAAGCCATATCTTCGGCCCCCATAAATCGATTCCCATCAAATTTTGGATTTGGAGGTTTTTTACCATGCTAAACAAAATAAAAATATTTTCGGCAGTAAAAATAAGGTCGGTTGGGTTACGCCAATCAAACATTTTTTTACGCCTTAGAGATCATTTGTACAAAAATGAGTTTTTGACAGGCTCAACCTCTATTAATTTGTACATCCTCCTGACAAAAAAAAAATGTTAATAATGCTTCTAAGTGGGTTTACACCACGGAAATGTTACTTTACGAGCCAAATATGGGCATCGTATGACAGTATTTGGACATAGTGTCCATATATTATGGTAATTTCCAATCGAATGTGCCCAGATGTTGAAATTTGGTAATCTATAAAGAACATTATAGTCTAATGATGAATTGTCCCTTGAAAAATAAAACATTGATACAGAAAACAGATATGCAGTAATTTCTGCCTCAATAGGTCATTAATTTCAAGGACTGATATTATCATTTTTTTTATGATAAACCCAAATATTCAGAAAAGAAAAATGCACAAAACACATTTCCGTTAAACACTAGAAATCTACATGCCACAAGACCTCTTACATGCACATTACTTTCGTGAGTTAACCCTCGTCTAACCAAGCCTTTTTTGTAACACGTCTAACCAAGGGGAGTTGTTACAAGCTCGTAAATTTTTAGAACGAATTCCCCTATGAACTTGGTTCATATCAATAGATAGGTATGGTCCTTCCCTATAAAACGATACAAAGATAACAAATATCAGCCAAGGCGTTACGCAATTATGACGTCATAAAGGTCTTTCTGGTCGAAAATCGGAATTTTGGCAAAAATGGCCTACAAATTCATTTTTTTTCTAAATAACGGTATTTCATCGGTTTTTTTGGAAATAACGAAGGGAAATGATAATTCTAACATGCCCTGCAAGTGTCAACCTCATAGCATGCGTATTTGTTTCAATATGGCGATTTACAATTGTCAAAATTGTCACCGGGTTGCAACAAGCCCCCTACATTGACGGCCTACCCTGACCTCATCTTTGGTGGTACCGCCCCCCCCCCCCAAATCATCAAGATGACCGCAAAGGATGTAAAAGAGATAAAACCAAAAGCCTGGGGTCGGTTGCTTTTGCGTTTTTATGCTGCGGAGAAAAACCTTATGGGGGTTCCCCCTGGTTAGACGAGGGTTAAGGGAGGTATGTGTGATTTTATTTCCAAGTCCACAACCTATTGAAATGTGAAATCTCATTGATCTAAAACTCATTCATCTATCCCAAACAGTGAATAGACCTTGAAACTAATACCAAAGGGAATTGGTTTGACCTTCCATACACAATTCAGTACCAAAAACAAAAGCTGTGAACACTTTGAGCTATGTTAACACCACCAACGTATGACAAATGAGGGTTTATTTGCTGTGACAATGTAGTTTGTACCATAGAGGCACAAACATTATTTAAAAAGAAATTTTGTAAACATTTCAAAATTTGTAAAATATAGGGTTTTAACTTTAAATTTTACAAAACTGCTTACGTCCACTTCTAACAAATCAGTAAGAAAATATTTCATGTTTTATCTAAATAACAATTTAGTCAATAAAGACAGAGAAGAATTACTAAAATCTATATTAGCAATTTTGCAACACATTTTGACGCCTAGCAGTTGTTTGCACTCTTCTCAAAAGGTATAAAATGGTCGCAAGCAGTTTTGCAAATCAACTGTAGTTTATATTCATGAGTTTTTCATATCCATATGGGATTGTGGCGAGACGACCCAGGTAACGTAGGCTCACATGGTCATTTATATGACTGTCTGTGATAAGCAGTAAATCTCCCTTGAGATGAGATTGTCGACAAGAGATGTCAAAAAGCGTTCACATCGTGGTCGTAATAATAAATCTTATAAACTATACATTGACATAACCCTTCAGCACTGCATGTACCCAGAGGGTTTTCATTCGATGTTTACCGGTGACGAACTTTTATCTAGCAACACGAAGAAAATATCTATAAATTTCGTCAACTGTTTTTCCTTCCACTATTTCTTTAAGACGATCTGTTCTTGGTGAACAAATTTAGTGTTTATGAGTTGTGTCAGATGAAAATCCATGATAGACCACAATTAATTTGCACAATGGTTAAAATAAATAATGGTTTCAATTTATTTAAAAAAAACCGTTTATCTATAATATGTGTGCTAGGAAATTGAATGAGCTTTATCCGATTGTTTGAACTTTTTTGAAATGCGAACTAGATTATGCAAAATCAGTGCATGCTCAAAACTCTTAACTTTGATGTAACTTTGGTTCAAATTACTATCTATATGGCTGTCTGTGATAAGCTTTAAATCTCCCTCGAGATGATGTAACTGACATGTAATGTCAAAGAGCGTCCACATCGTGGCCATGATAATAAAACTAATAAACTATACATTGACATAACCCGTCAGCACTTCATATCCCCAGAGGCTTCCCATAAGACATTTACCGGTCACTACCGTTTATCCAGCAACACGATGATAGTGTGTAGAACATCCACTTATCAAGTCTGTGCGTTTATTTTTCAAAACAAAACAAAACAAAACCAAAAAAAAAACACGAAAGAAAGAAAGATAAAAGGGAAAAGGAATGGAAAAGAAAAACAGAATTGGGAAAAACTTTTTAATGTACCTTGTTTTAAAGGAGCTTGGTCCGATTTTTCAAAATTTAGGTTTCAATGTCATATGAAATATGATATCTAAAGAAATCTAGATTTCAAATTTCAGCTAAATCGGTCAAATTGTTTTGATTTTATGAGCAATTTTGTATTTCAAAGCCGTGTATACTTTACTGTGTAAAATTAATTATGGTTACCATAATTAGACTCATTTTCATATATACCTTCAAAATGGAACATAATTCTGACATGAAATTTCACATGGGTTATGAGAAAAATATAAGCAGTATTCTGGTACCAAAATCTCAAAATGTTTGAAAAAAAAAGGTGAAGCAATTGGACCATGCTCCTTTAACAACACCGTCACACTTCAGATAACATTTTACTTACTGTATGGTACAGAATTTTAATATAAGGAAGCAGACGTGCTTATGTTGTAAGCAACACGCTAAAGTAGTACTTTTTGTTGATGTTTTAATGTAGTCATTAAAACACCGACTTTTGTATATATATTACATATTGGTCATGGTTTATTTTCTTTTATATCATGATTACAGTGATTTGAGCCGTGCAATAGTTTGTAGCATTGACATGATTCACGGCATGAATCAAATCTGTGCGATATCATGATATAAAACAAATATTGATTGCCTATGCACGTACAATAGTACAAAATATATAATTCGGTCAAATTTGGACTGATCCATTTCACGAGGCGTAGTCCAAATTTGACCTCATGATATATTTTGTACTATTGCACTCTCAGGCATTCAATATTTGTATAATAGTTATAGTTGTAAAGGTATAATGGAATTCTTCCCAATCTACCTTTTAAAGTCATCACCTATTTTTCTTTCCAGTATTCCTTGAGGGGGCATATCTCTGCGGTGAATTGTAATGTAGTGTTGAAAAGCTGTATCAAATGAAAAGTTCATGATAGAATGCTGTTAAATAATGATTAACCCTTCATCAGCACGACTCTTAATTTCACCTTGTTTTAAAAACTGTTTTCTTCTCTTTGGGCATACAGTCTAATTCTAAAAGTTAAAATTGCGTTGTTTTAAGAAATTAAGTTTAAAGATGTTTAAAAATTATACAAGTTTAAGCTGAAAATCTTTTAAACGTATCTGTTTAAAGCGATTAAACCATTTAAGTATACGAAATTGCGCGAAGCTTTAAACTTTTTAAAGTGTAGACATAAATAGTAATGGCGGATCCGATCTGTATGGGATCGATCTCCGACCTGAGTGTGATCATCACGAAAGGCGCCGTAATACAACTTAAGTTGTCATCCAAATCTTACAGATGTGGGCATAGATAAACAGTGATATATTTGGATTATAAATTCATGCCGGGATGTGAATATTTGCAGAAACATAGGAAGATAAATGGACGATATATCATACAGCTTGTGCATTGCAGCTATTGCACGCTATCGTACACACTGCATAGGACAATGCCACAGTACATTACACATGCCAGAATCTGTGTATTGGCTCTTGATTACTTGATTATGCAGCGCCTTTCGTGATCACCAATGATCAATGTGTGGTGCCGGTTGAGCCAGGTAAACACTATCGCAAACGTGATTATCATCACGAAACAAATACACAGAAACAAGGTCATATCCAATGAAAAACAGTTTAAACAACAACAGTTTATGCTTTTTAAACCATGGTTCTGTTTAAGGTTTAAACCAGCTACAGTTTAAAGCTTGTAACCATATATAGTTTAAAAGTTTAAACAACTATTGTTTAATCATTTAAACTATTTTAAACTTCTTTTAGAAGGGAGGCTATTTTAAGCAACGAAAATTTTAAAAAGTTTAAGATTTCTACACTTACGAATTAGAGTGTACAAAGTAGACATAATCTTAAATCTGACCTCTTGCAGGTAATGCAGCAAAATTAAAGGAGCTTGCTCGATTGCTTCGGGGTCGTTTTCAAAGCTTCTGGAATATTGCTCATACTTTTCTCATAACTCATGCACATTTCACAGCTGAGGTGTGTTCCATTTTGGATATATCAATAAATCATAAAGTGTTAATATTGTCCTAATTATTGGTCTATATTAAGATATGCTTCGAAGTATTTGCAACTATGAAATGCTCCAAAAATCAAAACAAATTTACCAATTTAACTAAAATTAAAAATATTGAAACCTCTTAAGTAGTGATTTTTATTGCAACACAAAACTGAATTTTGCAAAAACGGATATTGCTCCTTCCTTCTGCACAAACTTAATACTGAAAATCAATGGCATTATCAGATTTCGCGTCAAATTTCCTTTTAGAAAATGTATAACTTTTACCAAATAGGCTACGCCAACCCAGTCAAAAGATATACCATTTTAAAGTTTTCGAGTGTAGATGCATGTTTTGTACAGCAATGTACATAGAAAAGCAACTTCGAAAACCATTAAAAAGCAATAAATTAGGATAAGATATCAAAAATGTGATACAATCTCTATTACCATATATATTTCATTGAACTATATACAAAGAATCATGACCCCAACATTCTTGTTTTTTACAAGATGTATGTTTACAAATCCACACTTTCTTACAATTTCACGTGTAATTTAATTGGCTCTTCACCCACCGGCTCTTCATCCACCTGATCCCACGTCAGTCCTCATTGCTTTTTCAGGTATAACTACATTAATTAAAAAATGTCCCTTATCATATTAAGAGAGTAGAAATAGACCTTTCATATGATACCAAACTTTCCTCAAAACGTTTTCGAAAAAATACACGTTTTTCTTTATATTTCAAAGAAATATGAAACAGATCCCAGATACCGGTATTTGATGGAGCTATTTTTGACGCAAGATCAATTCGACGAATGAAAATAATCATGTTTTCTTATGGCATTCAATTTTACACAGAGACTGGTCAGCGATTTTTTCCATGACATTGACAAACCTTGAAATAAGTGACACATTCATTCATCAAATTGGTAAATGAATTTAAAAACAATAAACAGTGACATATAATTGATAATGAAGCGTACATTTTGATATGCTTGATATGCGCTTTTTCACCTGCTACAATTAATTAAAACACAAGATTTCTTGATAACAATTTTCCGCGAATTTATTAAGGCATATTAGAAAATAAGATTGTTTATCATCTGTGCTGGTCATTTTGTGTCTAAGATATATTTTGCACTATGTGTAATAATTGAAATATATCTTTTGCATCATAAATTTTCATCTATGTTTCTGTCATCAAATGAAATGAAATAAGCTTATTAAGGGGCCTTAGACAAAATTTCGAAATTTTATTTGAGGATTATTTACACTTCATATGCTAGAATATTCTCTAAACGTATTTATTGATGCTATATATCACGAGAGAGCAAAAAATTCGTTTGTAGAACATTCCTTTCACATTATAGATTGCAATAAATCAAAAGAAGTATGAAGTTTGCATTAGATCTCCTGAAAAGGCCAATTTAAAAAATTCAACTATAGCGGGCAGTATGTATCGTTGTCGACAACGATAATTAGAAATAAAAGAAAATCAAAATATTTCGATATAAAGAGTTTGAATTTCACTATGACACTTTGCAGACTGTCATTATTACCACTAATACTTCAAACGATGCAAAAAAACTCAAAATGCATGGGGAAAAGTTTGGGGATGATGCTGAACTTGTCCAATGCCCCTTTAACTTTTTTGTGCAATTGAAGTGATAATTTGATTGAATTATTTTTCTGCTTGATTCTTTCTTTTTTAATGTAGTTTTTGAGACGTTTCTTTGACATGACCGATATCCAAGGCAACGGCAGGCCAACGATGCAACAGTTTTTAGGAAGCTTAGACAAACTAACGTGGTAAGTTTTACTGGTCTTCTGTTCTGTTAAACATTTTCTCCGGAATAAAAGTTTGAAAAAAATATTATAGAAAAAGCCGTTAAAAGACTCGCAAAACACAATTTTATTTTCCTGTGCTCGATCAATGTTAACGTATATTTAACGAATCAATGTAGTCCAGCACATGCGCAGTGGCAAAATCCAACCTGTTCAATCGGTTTGAATGTGATCTAAACCTGTTTAATAGCATGACAATTAACCGGTTTAAATGTTTGCAATTGCGTTATAAAATGTAAATAATCAGAAGCAGCATTCACTTAACAGTATATAGGCCTACCATGGTTAATAATAAAACAAGCGTAATGCGATTACAATATAGATATTTGCAAAGCTAACCAAAATCAAACAACTAATCAAACACTCGACTTTTAGAGTTTGTTAACTCAATGCAGGACAATTAAGATGTAAACTATTTTGGAATTGTATGTAGCACCTAAAAACATAACGTGATAGCAGTTTCCCAATGTTGTTTTATCAATCATTTCGATGCTGCGAGCACCTCATAAAGGCACACGGTATGGCGATGACAATAACAAAAGATCTTCCATGTATTTGTAGCATTTTAATTTACTAAAATAGTTTTCATTCAAGTCCTTCATGAGTTTCTAAATACAAGAAAAATCATTCTTCTAAATCGAAATACAAGAAACATCATTCTCCTAAATACAAGAAAAATCCTTTTAGTGATAGGTCTCCTCAATAGAAAATTGTTAAATTAGATATTTTACAAAATGTCATATTCATCAAGTACTATTGTTAAAATGTTATTACAACGCTTGATGTTTTGAGCATGCCAAGTATTTACATCTATCAATGTGTATAAATAACCATGACAATTATACATACACTTTATCAAATTCAATAGACTAATTGCGAATTTTAGATCAGTTTGTAAATAAACCAAATTATGGAATGAATACCTTAATATGTCGACTTACACTAAAATGTTGACTTATAAAATATAAATGAATTAAGTATTGAATACAGGTACCAGGCACGCAATATCTTTCATTATCATTGCTTTTGTGTTTAATGTCAACTATGTTTGTGATCAATAAAAACGTGATATTGTTCAAAGGATGAGACATCGAAATGAGATATATTATACTCTTGATTGTATGACAACGACACAATGTAAATTTTCCTTGAAATATATCTATGCAATTGTTCTTGCTTACTAATATATATTTTGAAAGAGAATTCCAAATGTCAATGTCGTCCTTAGAGATCGATTTTAGCGAATCTACATATTGGTGTGCACAATGTTCACCCAGTTGTTAAAGGTCGCTTGAAATTAAGTAATAGACCTGCTTCAAAGCCCTTAAAAAGGAGAATGCATTCCTCAAAACAGGGCCAGATGAAAAAAGAATACAATATATGTGACACTATTTATGAAATATTGACTTTGATATAGATTACTGAATATAATTCAAGTAATGCAAGCTTGTGAAGTATCGAATGTGCTTCAGTCCATTTATTTAGACTTTACCAAAATCATATTAATTGTCATTTCACTAGAACAAAGCGCGCGGCAGTTGAGTCGTAAAATGTATAGTATTGCTTTGAATTTTAAGGATTTACAGCTTAAGTTTGTTATGAACGTACATTTCCTTTCACAGGATCTTCAAAGGTGTAGGCTCCTATTAAGATGTGAATAATTGACTTTGAATTGGTTGACGTTGACCTCAAAAATGCAGTCTGTGAGGGTTTACCCTTAGGATGCTTCTTGTTTAGGAGCTGGTGAAAGTATACGTCCCTGGGGTTGAGGTTGTTATGTAAATACCTAAGAATTCAAAATAGGTATACCAATTAACTTTAGAGGTGACATTTTGGATTTACACGAAAAATGTGGGCTTTCATTTGACATGAAAAATGCACCACTTCCGGCTGAGCCATGTGGGATAAGAATGTGATCGCATCTTACAACTTTAATAGGAATGTTTTTACTTCAAATACATCTCTAAACATGTCATGAAACGGACATAGTAGGTCCTGGAGCCCAAAAGATGCTTGTTTGGGTTGAGTGGGTGCTTTTGGTATGTTTATTTAATGTGTGTTGGATGTATTCATTTTTTTGAAATATATATGCCCTTCTTGAAGCACTTTTTCTTGAAGTTATGTTTTTCCTTGCCCGTTATATTATTGTACAAAAAGTCAGCTGATAGTGGTTGGGGCTGCTTCAGTGTTGGTTGCCTTTAAATCTTTTTGATAACTATTATGTGTATATGTTTTGAGAAGAAAACTGGTCGATAATTTTTCCCTAACCAGCCCAAGTGTAGGGTATTAAAGCAAAAAAAAAAAGGAAGAAATAGAAAAACAACAAGCAATACTATACAACATCACGTACGACTTTCACCAAACAAATCAATATTTCATCTGAAGTCCAACTGCAAGGTATTATATTTCATCACATATTGACCAGTTGAAAAAAAGAAATCAGTCATGGCTTAATAGATAATTTAGTTCCCAAATACGTTCATCTAAAAATTCAAATGTTTTTATGAAATATGAAATATCGCCTTTTCATTGACATTAAAATTTTGGAAAGCAGCATAACGTATTATTAATACTACAGATTGACATACCGTAGTCCATAAGTGAA
>JXSR01S040158.1:43054-53348 GCA_000969725.1 Ophiothrix spiculata | reverse complement strand
TAAGTATTTCAAAAAATTGTCTAACAGATTTTTAAACATGTTTTTCTTTATCCCTTAATACCAAAATAAGAAAATTTGATAAAACTCTGAACAAAATATAGGCCTTTTAAAAAATGGTGATTTTTGCACATTTTGGGGTAAAAAAGGAGAAGTACGCAAAATGATAAAAAACCGTCTAACTGAAGTTTTTACCATGTAGTAAAAAACTGTCTGAATGCACAATTTCCAAATTAATGTCAAGATTCTCAAAATATAGGAATTTATAGATTTTCCTGGTTTTTGTTTAAAATATGCTAATTATATGCAAATGATGATATTCGAAATTAAATCCTAAACATAATTTACATCTTTTAATTGTAATGTTGAAAATATCATGCACGAAAAAGAGTTTCATTGAAATACAAATGAGTAGTTTATATTTTAGTATTGACCAGTTGGTTAGGAAAAATAAGGCCTGTTCCACTGTACAGTTAGGGAGTTTGAGGTTTTCAGCTCCGGATTTCAAAATCAATTTACTCAATGTTCCCAAATAATGACCGGATCGTGTCCTTACCATATAATATTGTACAAACTGGTCATTATTTGGGAACATTGAGTAAATTGATTTTGAGATCCGGACCTGAAAAACTCCAGAATCTAAAATTGAATACAATTGAATACACTTAGAACATTTAAAGTATGAAATACTCTTTACTTTTTGAATTTTGTCCAAATGTTATGATTTCTTTTGTTGAAAAATAGTATAAAACAAATTTGCACTTTGAAAAGCCACCAATGTTACTCCGTATTCGGTACCGTCAAATTTTCGTGCTTTATAAGCTTTTTCAAGTCTGATAATGATGTATGATGAGAAAAGACGTTTAATACCTAAGGGTAATCACAGCACGGTAGTGGTGTAATCGAGTCAAATGTTTTTGGTTTCATATAACATACATGAAACATGATTCCGCCACTAATATAAGAAAGGTTTTGGTTTTCCTAAATACTAGATGAAATATATTTTGTGTTACATCGTTGTGTTTACATTATTGTTTGCTGTCTGTGTTCCTTATAAAATCACAAGATTACCTTTCCATTTCACAGTAAACGACATATTTTCATTATAAAGTTATCTTATTACCGATTTCATTCTAAAGATGTAATTCATGTCTGAAACTATACATTATACCTATTTGTTGTTTGAAACTATATATACTATATATAAATCTATTATTTGCATAATTATAACTACAAAATAACTACATTCTAATAATTTGCATTGTGTTTTATAAACGACAGTTAAAATGTGATCAGAATCTTATAATATTAGCCACATAAAAATAAGTTGTTTCTCGTCCGAAGGTTTCTTAAAATGTGAGGAGGGAAGGAGGCTTTTTTCGTGGAGGTGGAGAGTTTGAGCAATCCAGGTTCATCATTGGTAAATGTTGACTGCACATTCAGTTGCTGTCTTCAACTCGATGTGATAGATAGATGTTATTTTGACGACAGTTCCGACATTAAAGACATCGAAAATTAAAAGAATCCTTTAGAGAAGAAAGCGGGGTCTTGATATTTGAACAATTTAGCTCAATTTTAATACCTTTTTTAGCATTTTTACAACCACCCAAGAAAGTGTTGCGGCACTACAAATTGAGAAGGGAGGGGGCGAGAAACAACTTTATTTTTTATGAGACCTCATCTGGTGGTGCCCTCATTGTATATTCTTTTGGTGCCTGATTCACCTAACTACACACATAAGTCTCTAGCTACTCTCGAATTTTACGAATTGACCAAGTTCTACAAATATTGAACGTTCCTAGCTATGCAGCTTCTGTCATACAATTCTAATGAGTACGTGTACGGTATTGGGCTCTTTCAGATAAATGTTGCCTACACTGAGAACTATTACCGTATTTTTAAGGTTGAAAACATACATTTTGTGTAAATCCCGTAAACATTTGTAACGGTTGTAAAGTAAATTTTACGGCAAGTCTCCATAGTTACCGTTAACTGCGAATTTCCCGCCCGGAATCTCGGAATTATTCGATGGCCCTATCACCACTTTTTTTCAGATTCCAGTCTTGGAAAAAATTATTCTAAATAGTGGTAAAACATGCCTATTTAGTAATTCTATTCTTGAACTAGACGCAATCAAAACATATTCGGGTCACAGAGGTCAAGTTCATCCTAGAAGCTCTCAACAGAGGGTTTATTGCATATAATGAAATACATTAGCCTCCATATAATTGAATAAAAATGTAATTCTGAACATCAGCGAACTTGAACCTGAAGAATACCTTAATTGGTTTCTGCATTGGTATTAGAATTCAGTAACCTTATATCGCGTCGTAGTTCAACTTGAAACCTAAAGAGACCGTAGCATATTTACACACAGTTTGGGAACTACACGGACAAGTTTGAATTTTCTCAACACTTTGGAACATTTGAAAATATATATCTCTTGGATTAACAGAAGAAATATAAATTTCATATTTTACAGCATGGAGAAAGATGCGAAGTGGTTGGCATGGGCGGAACAGCGGTTTGCACAAGTAGCAGGGGAGGATAGACTGATTTATTTAGATGAGTTCAAGAAAGCACTGAATGTGAAACGGGTAAGATACAGATGTAAAGGCATTTTAAAGTACTGGATCATAAATAATAATCTTGTATCACTCCTTATAAAAACATTACATGGTGTATCTGTGATATTTCGTTTCAACTTTCATAAAGGTCACTGAATAAAGTTTTCTAGTTTACAAATCCAAACAAATAAAATTTACTCACACTGATATATTTCAGCTCTACTCTAGAGCCTTGGTCACTCAAGACTGGTATGGATTGGTTAGAGTCTATCAACACTGGATGACTGTGATGATGTCATCTGCTCCTCAAGTTGCCAGTTGCATCGTTCTCGAAAATCTATAGATCGGTTATCGCGGAGCACTAATCATATCATAGACTGGGACAACGCCAAGATCATCGACCAGGAGTCTGATAAAACCACGAGATGGCTAAAGGAGGCAATTTAGATTAGAATCAGAAGCACAAATACAATGAGCAAGGACGAGGGGAAGTACAAACTTGACAAAATATACGGACAGATCATCAAAAACTGGCAACCTGAGGAGCAGATGACATCAACACAGTCATCCAGCGTTGCCAGACTCTTACCAATCCATACCAGGCTTGAGTGACCAAGGCTCTTTATATCAGAGCGTGAGTAAATTGTATTTACTTGGATGTGTAAACTAGAAAACTTTATTCAGTGATATTTCGTTTCAATTGTTAACTTATAATTTGCTTCCAGTAAGGCATCGTTCCCAATTGAATACGCCAGAATAAGAACATCCCAACTCAAATAGCTCCCTTCTGTTGAGTTATGTAAAATATAAATGCACATAAATCTCTGAAAATGCTTTCAAATCACTAGAAAGCATTTCCATGTCTTTATCCCAATCATTGTGTCACATTTGACCATGTAGTTGACTTTGTTAGACATTGTTAGATAATTTTCCTAGCATATAGTTGCAGAGAGGAGCTCATGGAGTTGGGATTTTCTTGTAATGATTGTTTAAATATAGCAACTATGTACTATAACAATTATTTAACAATGTCTAAACAAGTTAACTACAAGGTCAAATGTGACAATATGATTAGGATATTTAAATGGAAATGCTATTTTAGTGATGTGAAAGCATTTTCAGAAATTAGTATGCATTTATGTTTGATAAATATAATTAACAGAAGGGAGCTATTGGAGTTGGGATATTCTTATTCTGGCGTATTCAATTCATGACGGAATATCTTCCGACATTCGGAAGGCTTTGACGCAAGAACCATTACGTAATGTATTTTGAGTCATGACGCAAAAATATTAGGAGAAACGCATAACTATCTCTTTTAAAGTAGTCTTTATAATGATAGAGGCCCTGACGCAATTTTTCTGCATCATTCAAAACACTATACTACATCTTTCTTTAAATCATGACTCCATATTTTCCTGCATCATGATGCAAGGCAATTGCGTCAAGCCCTTTCGTCTGGCTCAAAAGCTTTCGTCATGAATTGTGAACCGTGCCTAACTCTTATTGCCCATATCTTTCAGTCATTCTTTGCAGAAAGGTTCTTTGAGCTAATAGACACGGATAATTCAGGCAACATCAGTCTTAGCGAACTCATGGAAGCATTGCGGGTATTAGTTCATGGTTCAGCAGCCGACAAACTCAAGTTTTTATTTCAAGTCTACGATGTAGACGGTAAGTGTACTAATAATGTCCTTATAATGATGTGATTTTTTGCAATCCATAAATCAAATCAGTTTTCGTCCAAATATTTACTAGTTCATCTGGATGACCCTTAGGCGTCTGAGCACAATTAGGCCACAAGTTTGTGCGGCCGGTCGAAACCTGGCCACAGCCTTAATTTTTTCAAAATGGCGACCGTAGGTTTGATTGTTCACCTCAAGATGATTGTAAAATATTCATTACGCATTTTTGAAATTATTTAGAAATAATCAACCATACGGTCGCCATCTTGGAAAATTAGGGCTGTGGCCAGGTAGCAGCGCTTTAGAAGCGAGCGTCAAGCTTGCGAGGTCCATCTATATTGTCTTACTATTTACAGGAAATTACGCACAGCATGGCTCAATCGAGCTGCAATGGTGCCATTGAATACTATGGTGATACAATTTGAAAATTATCTAAGAATGTTCCATTCTGAATTGCTGACAAGTCAGAACTTAGATAATGATGCTACAATTGTAATTAAAACATATGCATCAGCGAACCACTTTAATAGCGATTCAATAAACATGATAAAATGAACACAAAATTTAAATAACGCTCCATCAAATTCTATCCATGCAAAAATGAAGTGTGGGTGCACTCTGGAGCGATATCCTCCTTGAAGGGTGTGGCCCACGCTAAATATCACTTTTACTGTAAAACTCACGACTGTGCTCTTGTGTCATAGCACCATAAGTTGTACCACTTCATTAGTATTTAGTTTTTACAATGACGAGTTCCTGATATAACCAATTGTTCCTTGAACACAATATAATATATTTTACCAATATGACATCATAAGCAGCCACATGGTATACAATGTAAGTGCAGTGGTTTATGTGCTGTATAGAAAAGCATAATATTGTTCTGACAAACCAAAAAAAACCCATATATATTATGAACCACTATATTGACTTTATTCTTTTAGGGAATGGCATGATTGACTACGATGAACTTCGCACAGTACTCAGTTCTTGTACCGCTGAAAGTGCCTTACAGTTATGCGAAGAAACGTTAGACGAGCTTACACAGGTCCTGTTTGAAGAAGCTGATACTGACTGCAGCGGTACTATCTGCTTTGAAGAATTGAGGGTCCAATTAGAGAAGTATCCCGATATTGCTGATAACCTTACTATAAGGTAAACAAAAATCCTGGATTCAGAGCCATCCAGTACGGTATATCAGGCATTTAACATTAACAAGCAATGGGGCCCAGGGGCCGTATTCGTAAAACTCCCTTACACTTAAGTGCAACTTTTACACTTAATTTTAAGTATAAGTGAAACATACACTTAAGTGATTCCCTTAACTTTGAAGCTCAAATTTTGATTTATTGCAGTGCATCGTTTTTGTACTTTTTCACTGCAATTTCAAGTGCAAAAATCCTAACTATAATTTGTACAAAATATTTCCCAGGATTAAACCGACTCTCTTTAGTCACATTGGATGTGTTTTCTTGTATGAAAAAGAAAATCTTGTGAAATATATACCATAGAATACCCATGTGACTTAACTATTAAGGGTGCTCCAATGTACCCTTAAAAGTTACCTTTAAAATTATAAGAGTTAAGGGTTTCCCTTAAATATTTGTGCATTTAAGTGCAACTCTAAGAGTTTGTCTTAAAATTCACCAGATTTAAGGGAAACTCTTAAAAAAGTTGCACTTAAGTGTGTTTTATGAATTCGGCCCCTTGTATTTGGAAGTACCTGACATTGCCAATAATCTGATCAAAATTCAGAATAAAGGCCATCGCCATCATGTATCTTGTTACATTGTTTTCTCCAAGTTACTAAGATGCATCCTTCACTTTCGGCAAACTTGCTTCAGGTTGACTCAAAGACTTTTCAGACAAGGTTGTCAAAAGACGGTTATAGCAAACGGTTAGACACCGCTGTTTGATCAATAATAAAGTTTAGCCATTAATAGCTAAAGGATCATTGGTGGCGCTATTTCTATAAATCAGGTTTCAAGGTTTTAAGAATCTATGAACCTCATTTTTGACATTTGCTACATGGATAAGGTTAAGGAGACTAAAAACAAATTTTATTCATAATAAATTCACACACTAAATATTTAACTTATGCAATATTCATATAATTAATTTCAAATATCAATAGCGCCACCAATAATGAAATCTTAAAATATGGGCCAAAAAATTTATTTTGATCTAAAATTAGCATTTTTTTAGATTAAAGTTGAAATTAGATTATGAAAACAAATATTACAGCTCAACAATTAATTACATAACTAATTTAAACATTTTAAGGGCCTGCATTTATTGTTACAGTGCATTTTTGTCAAAAAAATTAAGAAATAAACACATCAAACACCGGTGAAGAAACAGATAAATTCAGTTCTATTTACAAAATATGTCGGTGGTGATGAGCTTGAGATATTGTTAAGAAGTGCTTGTATCATAATGTTGAAGGTTGCTACTTTTCACCAGTCACTGTTCTTGTGTTAAAGCCCAGGCAGACTTTTTATGAGCTCCCAAATATTTGGTGCTACCAGTCTTTATTATTTAATATTCTAGTAGATCTGCATCTTCTGAAATAGTAATTGAGGCTTGGTAATGCAAAATCTATTATGTCGCCATGCATTAATGTAATACCAATATTTTGTGATTTTCATCAGCTCAACGTCATTGTTATGATTAGAAAATACATTGGTATTGACTTACTTAACAACGAGAACTTGTGGCATCAAATGTTTGCTGGCAGGTCATAAAAAATAAAATGATCAGAATTCGTACATCAGAAGAGCGAATAAGATATGTGCATACATATATACACGTAAAACAAAAGCTTCAGAAATCGCTTCTAAGAATGTCAAATAATTCCGTAAAATAATGCAATGCAAAAGGCGATATCAGGACTTCCCATCATGCCTTGCTTCCAATGGAATTTTTGTATAGGTTTTAATGAGAGGGTTTAGGAATGAAACATAGCGTAATCATCAAACCTCATCCCAATTTTGTATTTCAGACATGTTTCATCCCTAAACCCGCATCACAACCCATACAAAAAATCCCATTGGAAGCAAGGCATGATGGAAAGGTCCTGATGTCTTCTTTTATAAAATGCCATCTGGTTTTTTTTCAGTGCCTCTGAATGGCTGAGACCACCAAATATCCACCGAAACCAATTATCTGTCGCAGGTCTACGCGGATGTTGTTGCAACTTAAGCGCCAAAAACGTTCGCAATAATGTCGATATGATTATATTTATGACGCTATACTTTGGTGCTCTAGTTGCATGCATCGCCACTGGTGTTATGTACGGATTACGTTTATACCCGGACAGTCCTTTTGTAATGGTAGCGAGAGCATCTGGTACGTATACTCTATAAAACTTGAAGCATACACTCTAAAAATTATTTTACTCTTTGTTGAGTAAAAAGGTCACAGCTCATTGTTTAGTAAAATTTTACTCAACTACTCGGTTAAGTCAATATTACTCAATGTTGAGCACATCTTACTCAACGTTGAGCAAAGTTTACCCAACGTTGAGTAAAGTTTATCCAACGTTGATTAAGATTTTACTCAACAAGAGTAAGGTAATTTTAAGAGTGTATGCAGCAAGCAATCAGACTCTGTTACGATATCCATAGCATATCCCTTGTATTTTAAAACATAAGACCAAATCACTGCGTATTAATATAATTTGTGCATGAATCTTTAATGATTTCGGTACCATTTTTGCTAATGTTGTTGCTATACCACATGGACAAACCTTGGGCATAGACCCATATAAATATTAAGCAAGATTGGAAACGTTGTTATGATTTGGAAAATACCGTATAGTATTATTGGTTTATGTGCATTAATCGCCGGCTTGTTGCATATTTCAGCTTGAAGATATTTTGAATATCAAACAAATTTAAAAACAAATCCAAAAGGTTATTGTTATCTAGTGTATCCAACTAGCCGGTCTTTCAGCCTCTTACCGTGTTATGGGAAAGCTCGTGTGAGAGAAAATCATACTTTAACTATTGTCATATAGGAACACACGATTTCGGTGTTTTAATTTGACAAACTTGATAAAATGTACTTTCTAAAGACACCCGTATATGCCAAATTTCTTTCTGTTCCATATTATTGACACAGGTCGATGTCTCAGTTTCAACGCAGTGTTTGTTCTTGTCTTGATGTTAAAGAAGTGCCTCACCGCTCTCCGTAGCACGAAGTTATCAACTTATCTACCGATGGACCAGCATGTAGATCTCCATAAATTCGTCGGCTATGCTATAGCGTTCTTCAGTGTCATCCATACATGTGGACACACCGCAAACTATGGTTAGTATGAATAGCCAGGTTTTGCATTAAAAAGCTTGTTAATGCAATTTCATGGTTTATTTCTCATTTTGTATTTATATACATTGAACAAATATAAAAAATCACATCATCCATACATGTGGACATAACGCAAACTTTAGTTTGTAATAGACATGTTTTGCATTGAAACGTTCATGCAATTCCTTGGTTTATTTCTCACTCTTCACTCATATACCACGTGTATCAAAAAAAAATTGTGCACTGATTAAAACTGATCTTGACCTTGATAAAAGCACCAAATCATAAATTTCTTGTTTTTGAAGTAAAGCAGATTTAATAAGCTTTCAAATGCAGAAAAAATGATAGAAATCGGATGAAAAATAAAAAAAGATATTACCAATTTTGTAAGTACGTCTCTTTTTCTTCCATTCCAATGGGATTTACACAGTTAAGCAAGATATTACATATCACAATTACGGGTTATGGCTTTATGATCTGAAAGAGACGTTCTCACACACAAAAATGGTCATATCTTTTTTTATTTTTCATCCGATTTGTGAAATTTATGAATCGGTGCTTTTATCAAGGTCAAAATCAGTTTTAATCCGCGCGCACATTTTTTTTTATATACGTGGTACATTGAACAAATATTATCGTGATAATTTAATGTTCTGTCGTTATTACACGGCCCTACCCTGCAAACCAATAATGCTTTTCGCAGTGCTGAATGATTAATATACTTTAATCCATATTTGTCATGTTGGTTGCTTTAAGGAAAGTACAAACTATTAATTTTTGATGACTGATAAATTATAGAAAGACGGCTGCCTTAATGTTCAAAGTTACATTAAATTGAAGTATTATAACATACTTTTAATCAAGAGTGACGAATGTGCGCGCTTTATATTGCAAAAGTTATAATTTATTTTTGGAGCGTAAATATAAGTCATATATTATCAGATAATGTGACCCGTTATATCGAAAGATACCTTAAGGGTCCAAAATCAAAAGTTATATTTTTGTCTCATCTGAAAGCTGAGATTTTAAGCTTTGATTTTGATTATCAGATGTTCGGTTGCAAAGTTACATCCAAATTGGTTAAGATTTTTGTAGCGAGTAAAACTCGGAGAGAAGATTTTTATCTTGGTTTTTTAGCATATTTGTCTTACGTTTTGCATGTTGGAACCTGATTAATATGATTGAAGACACTTCAAAGTTAAGATTTCTGATGAAATTATAAATCCTTTCTCGGGCGGGATTTTTGACTATGCTCATCTTTAATGGCTCGTATCACGTAACATACTATGTGGACCTTAAGGTATCTAATAATATGACGGGTCACATATAAAAAGCCACATATATACCGTAAATAAAGATGTAAATTATCAAATACGGGAAAAATCAAGGTTATTTGTAATATTGCAAAATTTCAAATTATTACAATATACTTAATAATATTGATATTGCAAATTTCTAAACCAACCAAATTACAACGAAGGTCCATTTTGGAGAGAAGTAATCACTAGCACGTATAAGTAATTTGCAACCGATCATTGTTTATGTCTTGTACTCGTATACAATACCATTTCAATCTGCTCATTTATTTGTTTGTTTCAACAGTACAAATTACATATCTATCTATCTATCTATGTCGACCGCAGTCGGAAGCCATGATGAATTTTCTCCACTGCTGTCTGTTTAGCATGAGTTTGAGAAGTTCATTTTGATCAATGCCAGCATCCTGGGTAGGACAGC
>JXSR01S040155.1:0-12682 GCA_000969725.1 Ophiothrix spiculata | reverse complement strand
AGCTCTGACCCGTCTTGCCAGTGCCATTCTCCAGTAAACCCTCGGTTGTTAAGGCCAATCCAAATATCCCCAGTTGTTGATCTCATAACTGAAGTCAGTAAAGCTGAGAATATAAAAAAATAAATTGTGTTGTTATTCAAAAGGTGTATATAACACAGCGTATTGATTGATAACATTTGTATTATGACAGATAGTGTACAAGAATTGTGTGAAAAACATAAAAAATTGATTAAAAAAGCAATTGCCTACTATTTATCACCAAAATCTCATTCTTACAATGTCTGTTATCTGCAGTACTTAAAATGGAATGTGCTTGATCATACGTGCATGTATGGACTATAATAGGACACCCTGTATATACTGACATTGATGAGACTGCTTTTATATAGATGCCAGAGTAGCATTAATAATTCTCTAAATTGTACTTTATTACGGTAAAGACAACACGGTAGGGGCAATTCATGATCCCCTTTTCACCCTCAAGGTCACCTCTATGAAAATTGAGTTTTTTAGCAACTGGTATATATTACGATCCCCAAACCATTCTTTCATATATGCTTGCATTTTTGAGAAAAGTGAGAAAATGTATCATTTTCTAATTATTGTCGGGGCTCCAACAGTAATTACAACACGGTAGCCTATGGGGATTTTTAAAATGCTAAAAAGCTTGTAACTTGGAAACGAATGGTTGGAATCAAGTGAAATTTTCAGCATATATTTATTCTTTCTATTTAGCTAGGAAACAGACAAGGTTTTGTCACATCAAAATCATGAATTGCACCTTTAAGTAATGTCTCACGAACATGAACTTGGTTCAAAGTTAGGGGTGTGACATACCGTTAAGAGTTAAGACTCACATGAGAATCTGGACTAACCAGTTGATTTACCAAGGTAAATGAACAAGAATGTATGTGAATTGACCGAGGTAGATACAGCAATTTCGGTGTAATACCTTGAATCATAATTTGGAATTCAGTTCATTAAATATTCAGTTAAAATATCCCCAAGAGGTTTTTTTTAAAGCTTACTAAATATCAACCGTAGCTTGAAATGGTGATATTTACGTACCTTCGAATGTGATTCCCATCTTTCTTTCAAGAACTATAATCATACTTGTGTCATGCTTGTTCGATACAATACAATAGCACATGCCCTGCTTATTTGGCCATTATAATAAAAATGGTAACATCGCCATGATCTAGTGACGATATAGCAAAATATGGCCACTAATGCTAAGATATTGATCATTATTAGTGTTCCTGCTAAGGTTTATGAGCTTGCGCCAATTCGAGTAATTTTGACAAAGAGGTGCTTACGCCAAAATCATGAACTGAGACTGAAAATTGGCCGAATAAAGTAAGGAAAAGAATCTTTTTTACATATTTTTCAAAAACCTGTTGTGCCAATTTTACTGGCTCTGCACCAATGGCGCGCCATACAGCCTTAACAGAAAACACTGATCATTATATATTTCCTTTTAGTAAGACTTACTCAGGGAGACATCGACTTACACTGCTTGGACTTCACTTGCATAGACGCTAGAGTTCCATTGGAGATTTGCTGACTGCACTTGAACACATTTTTATCTACATGATATGGACATTACTGAGACAGACTGTATTTACTTACATTGCTGGGACTGTGTTTGAATCGATGCCAGAGTTCCATCGGGGAATTCTCTGCATGCCGACTGTGCTTGATCGTATGTCGCGCTGCTGTCTCCACGTCTTCCAAACAGTGCATAGCATTTATCAATGAGCTTGTACCAGCCATCTGGGCACCCACCAGTTGTTCCAACTGGAAAAGAGCAATGGGTTATTTTACTATTGGCACTCTTTTTTTTTCTTTTTTTGAAAGGGAGAGATAGAGAACTACACAACTGCATGGTTTCAAATTCAAGAAAAATAGGCCCTTTGGTTAAAACGTTATTACAAACGATATGAAATTCTGCATTCCTGTCGCATTCCTGCCAGCTAAGAGCAATCAATATTGAGACTGTCATATTATGCCTCATCATAGTCATTATAACAACTCCTATACTGCATCGAAATTCCTTTGATATGATTTACTAAAATAAGCACAAGTTACATTTTGATTTTTGCATGACTCATAAACTCCCTGTCAAATATACATTTGCGAAATTGGCAAAAATATATCCAAAGCAAAAGTAACAACACATAGAGTAAATTATATCACTCATTCATTAATTCTAGGCATTCATTTGGTTATTGCCATTTTGATAGTTTTACTCATAACCCCTCCATGTAATGGTAGAAACTATCACTGCACTACACTGAAATATAATAATAATAACACAGCTTTTGTTAACAGGGCGCTGCTGCCGAACAAGCACACACCCTATCTACACTCAGATTGTAATGTTTCCCATAACACCCCCCAATATCGCTTGGGTCGACAAAGCAATCAAGATTAAATGTCTTGCACAAGGACATAACCCGTTGGCCATAGCGGGGCTTGAATTCGCGACCTACTGATTCGGAGTCCTGCGCTATTCCAGAAGACCACACAAGCTCTCTGTATGCATGCGCCAAGTCACAGACTCACACCACTGTTTTCTTTAGGTCAACGCAACTACTGTTGAATGATAGTAAGTTATCACTATTTATAAAGAATTCATAAATGCATTAGTGATTTACAACAATATTTACTGTCTTAGTATGAGCTCTTAAAATGGAACAATACATTGTTCAGTGAGTGATGATATTTCTACCATCAAATAAATTTAAGGCAATTAACCATCGTCCAGTAAGGGGGTGGTTACCATCCTCCCCGTAACGGATTGTTGCTAATTGCCCCAAAACGCAAAACAAAGTGACCCTGGGCATCTAAGTAATTATTTTCACATCCTTTGCATTGATTTTGATGAGGGAACCACCTAAGGTGGGGTAGGGTAACCGTCAAAGTCCATTTGGGGGGTAACCCTTCATAGAAAAAATTAAATAATATCTACATGCTCTAAAGCTTAAACTTACAGGACATGTTAGAATTACTATAATTTCCTCTATTTATTAGCAAAAAACCACTGAAAATTCAATATTTACAACTTTTATAGCAAAGTTGTTGTTAATTTTTAGCTAAAAATCCGCAAAATTTGCAGACCTGAAGTACTTTAAGACGTCATAATTACGTAATGTTTTGGCCGATGTTAATGATTTTGGTATAAATGGAAGAGGAAACCCTACCCTATACTATGGTACAAAACAACCCAACTTTTGGCATGTCCATTTCATTTTCACAGGTGGGGGCTGGTAATCACCCCTCGTTAGGGGACGACGTAGTAGAATATAGCTTAGATACCAAAAGTACAGGACATAGGCAACTTACAGAGTGGAGATTTGCAAACATATCTCTTTTGTGTGCCGCACCCGTCAGTTCCCCACTGGCCGTCATTAAGCATAAAACCACAGTCATTATTAGGATAGCCAAGATCTCCATTCCAGTTCTCATAGTCAAGAAGAGTTCTGTCTATCCATGCATAATTGTCTGTTACAAAGCAAATAAAAAGAGGATTGAAATTAACTTGTTGAAATATAATCGCACTTAAAGGAGCATGGTCCAATTTTTCAAAATTCAGTTTTCAATATCATATGAAAGATGACCACTAAAAAAGTCTAAATTTCAAATTTCAGCTGAATCGGTCCAAGCACTTTGATTTTATGAAAATATTGTATATCAGAGCCGCCTATACGCTACTGTATAAAACTAATTATGGTTACTATAATTAGACACATTTTCATACATATATCTACAAAACGGAACATAAATCAGCAAAGAAATTTCACACGGGTTATAACAAAAATATGAGCAATATTTTGGTACGAAAATCTCAAAAAGTTTGATAAAAAGTTGAAGCAATTGTAACATGCTCCTTTAACTTATCTAGGTCTCCAAAAATCAGATGAAAACCCTCTCTTTCCAAGGAGAAAATAAATCTTTCCTAACCATAATTAGTTTTATACAGGAATCCTGATTCAGGATGATGTTATGGTAGGGTGAGTAAAAGAAGAATTGGAGTGGAAGTTAGTGTAAGAGTTAGCTGTATTTTCCAAAATATGGACCTAAAAGTATTAAAGTTGCAATAAATCTGATATTTTTCAAGCAGTTTAAGAAATGCATAAACATTTCAAATCCTTGAAAAATTGAAATTTGATAGAATGTGATTTATGTATTTTGTACTGCACTTAGCTCAAAACTACTGGAGGTTCGAAATGGATGGTCACATATGAACAATATCAATCTTGTTAGAATGCAACTCTAACATGTAGTTTGCCTTAAGCTTGTATCTCAAAATAAGAAAAATAGACTTGGTTTGTGATGAGCAGTCATTAGATTTGAGCAAATATATATAAGCTTTTGAATTTGCCAAATTTGTAGGATTCACCTCTCATCTTAGCAGTTGTTTGGGAATGACAGAAAAAAGTACACCTTACTATCTGTACAAGTTGTAAAAAATGCATTTTCCATTAATATTTTATGAAATAAACATGTTTCTTCTTTTTGTTCTTTTCATATATAGATCGTGACAGCATGCAATGTCACCTAAACCCATCACAAGGAACACTTCTGAGGTTCCACGGGGGACACTGAGCTATATTGGTGTTCAGATGCATGAACAAAAAACACGGAAAAAGGGGTCATTTTTCACTGACCAACACGGAAAGCACTACACATGTTTAGGGATCTAAAAACACAAATTTCCAACAAAAAGGGTTTAATCAAAACAGAAACACAAAATTTCCACAAAAAGGGATGTTGTTGATGAAACTTGTTTGGGGAATAATTTGTAAATCTATGTTCACACTGTGTACAATGAATATACTTGAGCGCCCCCCGGGTCAGGGTAGATTGAAGTTGTAATTTGATACAAACCTTGATCATCTGCCATCAAGCCCAGCCATAGTGGTATAGCTTGACCATATATATCGTTAGCTGTACTCCTGATCCAGTCCCCTTCTGCATTGGTGTGTACACTAGCCAGGGTACCGCCATACATGCTCTGACAGTTGTAGTTTGCGGTGTCGAAATCTGTCGCTGTGAAGCTGCTATCAAATTTGTAGCAGTTGTTTCCTTCTCTGAGCCAGTCTGATGGGCAATAGCCGGCTGGGTTGGGATCAACGGTCGGCCGTGATTCTGTGGTAACAAATAATAACAAGTCATGCTATGAGTGAGTTTGAAAATTCTTACTAAATGTTTGGTTAAAGGTCAGTGTACCAAAATATAACAAATTCCAAAAATTCCCATATATTTGTACACAAAAACCCTGGGTAAAAAGTCTTTGAATTGTTTTCTGTACATAGGTCATCAAAGTCAACTAATAATTCTATATTTTACAGATCTGAAAGAGTATAATGAGGGTCAATGTAAAAGATAGATGCAATAAAAAAATGATTTTCAGTGTAAACTAGGGGCCTAAAGCTTATAACAATTTTGCATTGTGTTAATGGAAATGTGTACAACAATTTCTTTCCTACAATTGTAATACTGAAATATCAAACTTGCTTATGACAGCTACGTACAGCTCTAATGTCATGTGTCTGTAGAAATGAATGACTGAAAATCATCAAAATTATCTCATATCTATGGTATTTCAAAACTTTGTAAATTGGTGGTTGCTCAATAAAAACAAACAATTGAATACGCCAGTACAAGAAAACCCCAACTCCAATAGCTCCCTTATGTAAGTTCTTTAAAATATAAATACATACAAATCTCTGAAAATGCTTTCAAATAACTAAAAAGCATTTCCATGTCTATATCCCAATCATAGTGTCACATTTGACCTTGTAGTTGACTTTTTTAGACATTGTTAGATAATTTTTCTAGTATATAGTTGCAGGGGGAAGGTCATGGAGTTAGGGTTTTCTTGTACTGGCTGTTTAAATATAGCAACTATGTACTATAACAATTATCTAACAAAAGTCAACTACAATGTCAAATTTGATACTATGATTAGGATATTGACATGGAAATGCTATTTTAGTGATGTGAAAGTATTTTCAGATATTTGTATGCATTTATACTTTATAAGTATAATTAACAGAAGGGAGCTTTTGGAGTTGGGGTTTTCTTAAACTGGCGTATTCAATTACAAGTCATTACAACGATCTTAGTTCTAAGGGCATTCAAAGTTTCAATACACGGCTGTTGCTTGGTTGTATCGATCAATGACATAATATATTGAGGTCGTATGATTTAGGTTGAATATGAAGGGGTTTTCTCAGAGATGCAGTTGCTTACGACTGAGGGATAACGATTTTTTTCATAAATAGTTAAATAATCAAAAAAATGTTTGCATACATTTTGCGCAAATTTCAATGCACACTGAACGCATGCTTTACTAACGCGTTTGGTTAATCATGCGCCGCATTAATGCGTTAGATATACGCGGGAAATTATGCAGACGCAATGTGCCATCAAGGAAATTTTATTGAAAAATATCCATTTTTTGTAATTTTTCTTGAAAACTAAGACGGTGACCTTATTTTTTTATTTCAGTATTTTGAAGTGCCCAAAAAATGCTTTAACAAATGTAAAAATTACAAAAATCAATGGAGCATTTACTATTTTAAAAGCACATAAAGATCAACTTTTTGAAGCTTTCCCTATACTTTGTGTGGTAAATCGAGTGAATTTTGGGGAAAATATGTACTTTTTGAAATGTCTGTATCTCAAAAACAAGCTCGGTGACCTATTTATTTTATTTTAGATTAGTTTTCAGCACAAATAAACCTACCAAATACTAAATTTTAAGAAAATCAATGGAGATTTTGTATCTCTGAGAAAACCCCTTAATCAAAACTTCCATGGCTGATTGTGATTACATAGAAACAAATAACTCCGATTCATTACAATTAAGTCTGAAGATAAGGCTTCAAAGGTTGATCAGATATCAAAAGATATCTGAATATAAAATCACATGAGGTAAAATCTATACAATGTATTTTTCATTATATGTGACATATTATATTGTGTTCATATATGTCAAATGCTAAATGATCATGTCAGTTAAAATGAAATTCATGATAGCAACAGATTCTTAAAGTCCATCAATAATTGTATCTTTGAAAATGTATATGCTCTCCTTTTTTTGGATGTGAGAATGGTCATAAACGTATTTGAAATTAATTTATTAAACTAAAAAAATGTTTGATTGGTATGACCTGGTTTGATTAGTATGACCCGGTTGACTCTACAACCGACTTGTGTGTACTTTCAGATCTCAGTCCTGGCCATCTGCCCTGTTAGTATGGGTCAAAGGTCACCCAGCTATCCAACTTACCTTGAGTGTACTTGCAGAAGTATGCGTGTGTTTCTGTGCATGACACATCCTTCCAATCATCCCTTGAGTGTATGACACAATCCTGGCCACCTGGTTCCATGGCTGCCCAGTTAGTATAGGTCAAAGGTCACCCATCTACCCAGCTTACCTTAAGTGTACTTGCAGAAGTATGCGTGTGTTTCTGTGCATGACACATCCATCCAATCATCCCTTGAGTGTATGACACAATCCTGGTCGTCTGGTTCCATAGCTGCCCAGTTAGTATAGGTCAAAGGTCACCCATCTACCCAGCTTACCTTGAGTGTATTTGCAGAAGTATGAGTGTGTTTCTGTGCATGAGACATCCATCCAATCATCCCTTGAGTGTATGACACAATCCTGGCCATCTGGTTCCATGGACGCCCAGTTAGTATAGGTCAAAGGTCACCCATCTACCCAGCTTACCTTGAGTGTATTTGCAGAAGTAAGCGTGTGTGTCTGTGCATGACACATCCATCCAATCATCCCTTGAGTGTATGACACAATCCTGGCCATCTGGTTCCATGGACGCCCAGTTAGTATAGGTCAAAGGCCATCCATCTACCCAGCCAAGCTGGCCTGTCTCCTGAAATAGGATTACAATTGCAAACAATTAAGTTATATCTAGTAAGAAGTCAAATTAGACATTGAAGGTTATTTAGAGTGCATTTGCCTTGTTGATTTTGGATTTAAAAAAGTTTGGTCAAAAAAATTCCCATTTTCACTTCCTTACTCCATGCCCTCTTGTTACCAGTTTTAATTTTGCATTTGCCTCCTTATCAATTTTGAAAACATTCATAACCCCCTCCCTAGTCCTTTCATTTAACCATGAACATTGCGATTGCTCTATAAAGCCAAAAATATTCAAGATAATATAAATTTCAAAATTAAAGCTTCAACTACTTTTAACAGAGCTATTTTCCAAGTTTGTTTCAAGACCAAATTGGTCAATTCATCTTTGGGTAGATGTTATAAGGTGTTGAGATTAATGTTAAAGACAGACTAACTTGCCCAAATATTAACAATTCACATCAATATGATTGCACTTAAGTGTTAATTTTATTTGTTAACAATCCTGGCCATCTGGTTCCATGGATGCCCAGTTAGTAGAGGTCAAAGGTCACTCATCTACCCAGCTTAACTTGATAATAAGAAACACTACTTCTAGAAATACTGGACTTCAATACGGACTATATCTAAACACTGATTAACCCTTTGATCCTGAATTACAATATAGGTGTATATTTACCCATACTGAATTAATTTACACTCAATATGAATTGGAATGCATAAGCTTTATCTTGTATGCTCCTCTGGAAATGCTCAGCCGTTCTTTTGGTTCCAAACGGAGGAACTAGTTTGATCCTGAATTGTCTGGTAAACTATTCCAGTGAGTACAGCAGTCATTTTAATATTCAAATGTATGAATTCAATCTGCATATAAGGGGAGGTCTTGCATGGGCTGCCTTCTGGAAATTGGAGAAGATCTGGAAGTCTTCGACCGTCCCTCTTACCCTGAAGTTGGACCTATTCATATCATGTTGTTCGTCCATTCTATTATAATTGTGACCTGCTCCTACAAAACCCGGACAAAGTCGCCAGAGCACTTATGGAGTTGGATGGACATGCCACAAGTCAATATAAAACAAAGCAATGTTGACAAGTGATACATCATTTTAAAGCTTGTAATTTCAGCATTTTCAATATGGGCAAATCAGAAAAATGATTTTCCCTACTTTGTCCGGGTTTCGTAGGAGCAAGTGGGTTCTAACCAAACAACTTGAATCCTATATCAACTGTATTCGAGAGAACTGTTATCGCATCATGCTCAAGATCAGAAGACTAGATTATGTTACAAATGAAGCGGTCTATGAGATGACAGGGCAGCAACTTATTTCGTTTGCCATCCACCAGCAGCAACTTCGTTGGCTGGGACATGCTCTGCGGAAACCAGACTGTGATCTTTTATCCCAGTATGCACTTTACCAACCAACCCAGGGGAAGCAAAAAACAAGGCCGCCCTGCCATGCTCTATCACCAGTACATTGCCAGGCTAATCAGCAGAGATGTTGAACTCACTCTATGAGAAATCATCCTTACTGCAAAGAAGAAAGCTAGATGGAGACAAATGGTGACCGACTGCTCCACGCCAATGGATGATGATGATAGCCTAAATATATATGAATTTATATATTTATTCAAAAACACTACTCACAGCATCTCTCTCCATTCCAAGCCAGACGTCTTGAACACCATTAGCATACAAGACAGTCGTACCAAAGGCGAGCTCATATCGATCCGGGAATGATGCCAACACAGCGTTATCGTCAATACACGCTTGTTTTGCGATTTCATATGTTGCAGGTATATCGACAAATTTGTAACAAGACAGATAGTAGGATTGATAGTCTGGTCTACCACACCGGCTCACAATTGGTGGGTTGGCTGGGAGGGTGGGATCTGAAAAAAAATTGAAATCTATATTTAAAGAATTCTTAAAAGCATATAATCCAAGATGCTAGTTTAACCCTCATCATCAGAAAGAGGTTGTTGTTGTTGTTGTTGTTGCAATTCCCTTTTCACTTTTTAAATAACCTTTTAAGTATCAAAACAACTAATATGCAAAAAGGATGGTCTAAAAATATTAAATCCTCACTATTAATTTTTGTACAAAAATGCCTTGACTTTGTTTATCTTCAAAACTAAAGACTCGTACTATATTCGAGCTAATGTAGTTCCAGATCCAGATAAAAGGAAATAAGACTATTTCAGTCAAAACATATCATTAGAAGTTTAGAGTTTGCTACATATATCCATAACAGCAAAGCTTGAAATACATATTAAAGGAGCTTGGTCCGATTTTTCAAAATTTAATTTTCAGTGTCATATGAAAGATAACCACTAAAGAAGTATAAGTTTCAAATTTCAGCTGAATCGGTCAAACCGTTTTGATTTATGGTTAATTTTGTATTTTACAGCCGCCTATACGTTACTGTGTAAAATTAGTTATGGTTACCATAATTCGACACATTTTCGTTTGTAACTCCAAAACGGAACATAACTCAGCCGAGAAATTTCACATGGGTTATGAGAAAAATATGAGCAATATTTGGGTAACAAAATCTCAAAAAGTTTGAAAAAAAGTTGAAGCAATTGGACCAAGCTCCTTTAAGGGTGTGAAATCAATCCTATTAGAGTTCGGAAGAACAAAATCCTTGTTCAGGGACTTTTCAAAATGATCTGGACAATCATTATTTACAGGTCTCAATCAAAGTGGCACCTTTGATTCTTAATTCTATCATACCTGGTGGTGACATGCACATGTAGGCATTCTCTTGTCCGTCACAGTAAACATCTGCCCATTCGCCTGGCATCTGAGGATCGTTGAACATCTTTACACAGGCTACTGGTAATGGGTCTGGGATAGGCTCACCAGGCTAAATGCAAAATGAAGGAGATAGATTAATAACCTACTCAACAGTACGACCAATCCCTAACCCCCTTCCTTCCTAATACCCTACCCCTCCCCTTTTACCCTCCTCTACCATCAAACCTGCCTATTCCATCCCCTCTACGGTAAATCTTTTTTTTTACTTTTCATGTTATTTCTTTCTGAGTCACACTAATACTATATCAAAAAGTAGCCCTAAACACAACTTCATATTTAAACGATGACCTCAAAAAAGATGGTGCACAATTATTAGGCCGAATTCATAAAAGTAGCAATTGCTATTTCTATAGCTTTTTCTTGAATATTATTCTTAAAAGCTAGCATTGACTTGCAAGAAAAAGCTCTCTCAAGGCCGCAGTAGCTTTTTCTAATCCCTTCCAAGCAATTGCTTGTCTGGTTAGCAATTGCTTACATTTATATTCAAAAAGCTGACCTTTTGCTTACAACATGTAGCAATTACTTGCATTTTACCAAGATCCTATACGAGGAGCTTAGCACTGGTATACATTCATGATTTCTGCTATATTTGTGCTGCGTAAGAAAAAACACTGAAGTATACTAGTGTTGCGTTACTACAGATTACATAAATCATGCTATTTGTTGAAAACTACGACAAATTGATACCGAAAATGAGGAGTGACTTGCTGTAACATTTACGGTCTGAAAAACATCACGCGGTAAACAAAGCAATTTCTAACTTCATGTAAGCAAAAGCTAGCCTGCCTATTGTTTGTTTGGTAGCTTTTTCTTGTCTGGGTCGATCCCAGACAAGAAAAAGGTATTAGTCCAAGCTGAAGGTCGTGAATATGTTTTTAAGCAATTGCTAAGGCTAAATCTTTTTCTAGTCTAGCTATTGCTTTTTCTTAATGTCTTTTTCTTGCCAGCAATTGCTACTTTTATGAATTCGGCCTATAATTGTCTAAGTAAATAGAATGACAATGTATTTTGATGTGCATTTCTATTGATAAATAATTATCACAGTCACAACTAAATATTAAAAATTTGGATGTTGTATTGAAATAATATGCCGTCAAAGATTTGAACAAGCCTGGTGAATCTTCAGAATTCTTATTTCTAAAAAACATGTGCTTGTAACTTGCCACCGAAAAGAAATGGTCAGTCATGAAAGTTTCAATCATAACTTGATTTTGCATATACATGCATATAGTTTCATATGTTGATAAAAATGAACATGAACCCTCTTTCCTCCCCCTATCCCATATCCCCCAGCATCTGACATAGCTTACTTCAAGTGGCCTTATTAGGCTAGGCTGACCAGAGGCCCAGTTAGGTTCTGTTGGTGCTGTGCCATCGTCAATCCATCTGTATTCGTCTGTTGTACCATTGTTGTTGTGAAGACCAATCCAAACATCTTCAGGCAGAATCTTAAGGAATGATGTTATCAGAGCTGAAAATAAAAATAAAATTGAAAACATTAAACCCTAGTTAACGAGGTGTCTACACATTTTTTAAGGGAATAATAAACCCCCTCACTTGGAAGTACATTGTTACATATGTGTTTTTCACTTTTGGAAGGGAGTCTCTTTTGAAAGGAAACTTGCAGTTTATATGGAACATTAAATGCACTTCAATCAATCATCAATCAGAAACATTTCTAAAGTGCCTCACTGAAACAAATTGTACTAAGGCGCTTAAAGGGGCAATTCATGATCCCCTTTTCACCCTCAAGGTCACCGCTATCAACATTGAGTTTTTTAGCGTAAAAGCATCCTCGACTGGTATATGCTACGATCCCCAAACCATTCTTTCAAATGTGCTTGCATTTTTTAGAAAAGTGAGAAAATGTGTCATTTTCTAAAATTCTAATTATTGTCGGGGCCCTGACAGTAATTACAACACAGTTACTGTAGCCTATGGGGATTTTCAAAATGCTGAAAAGCTTGTAACTTGGA
>JXSR01S040150.1:1664-20385 GCA_000969725.1 Ophiothrix spiculata | reverse complement strand
TAAATCTGCAATGTGTGAAACAGTAGCTCAAAGACTTGAGCTCTCAAATCCAACGATTGCTACCATATTTGCCAAGAACTTAATGCAGTTGAGACCTGAATGTCTAAATGGATTTTGACTCAACTTACATTGTGAATGGTTTCAGAGTAGCTGTCATTGCAGCAGACATCCAAACATTTGCAATTTTGAGTTGTTGTAATGTAGCATGACACATTTGCATATTGCCGCAATGGTCTGTTGCAAGAAAAGTTGAATTTATTCCAACTCAAAACGACATGTTGTTGCAACCATCACAACAGGGTAATCGCTATATGGCTTGACATGCTTGCCACAAAACTTTCAAGGTGCAACAAGGTTGAGTTTGCGCACTTCAAAATTGTTGACGTCACACTGGTCGAATGACCACCACAACAGACACTCTGAAACCAGCTTAACAGTTTCTCAAAATCAGGGTGCCTGAATACTGTTCCAGCAGATTGCTTACATCTTTGCTGAGACTATATACATTTACAGAATAGCAGATGACCTTCGAATGACCTGACTCAACTTACATTGTGAGTAACAGTCTATTAAAGCTAGGGTGCCTGAGACCCATACTGCTGAAATAAAAAAAATGATGATGATATCATACTTCAATACTCCAATGGAGACAGTCTATCTAAGACAGTGTCTAAATACTGTACCTGCTAATTGCTAACATCTTTGCAGAGACCACATTGACTGTTGACCTCAGTGATACTTGACTCAGTTCATCTTGTGAGTAACAGTGACTCGTTGAGAGAAAGTTGGATCTTCTTGAGTCTGGTTCTAACTCGCCTGGTAACCCGTGAGGTGAAATCAGCACAAGATTATTGAAACGCAAATGTGGGCTGAAAGAGAATATGGAAACAAAAAATTAATAACTTTAAATTCTTTCAAAATACTTATCTCTAAAATAAATATTGAATTCTACATCTTGTTACATTTTATTTTCCATTTAAGGGCTCTTTGTGTGGTAGGTTGATCATAGTAAGGCCTAAAAAAGTAGCTCGATTGGTGTAACCCGACCGATCCTCAATTTCTGGTTAAATAAAAAAAAAAGGGTTAGAAAACACATCTATATTTAGTAAATTGGGCTCTTTTTGAAAAAAGTAAATGAAATTCCAAACTAGCAAATAATTGTGTGGTTTATTTATTTATTTTTTGCTGAAATAATAAAAAAAAGGCCTACATAGCTACCCTAATTTTTTGTCTATGTTATTTTTTAGGCCAATAATTGGAAACTCCTTAATATACAAAATGTTGGTAAATATTAATAAAAACTATATCCACTCATCTTATTCGACTATAATGAGCTTCTTTAAAACGTACATCATTAAATGATTTCATACCAGCGTGCCAAAAATGGTTAAAATAGTTGAATTGGACGATTGGATGTGGAACCACATAGAAAAAATAATATCGCTGACAAGATCATGCATTGACTGAGTACTTACCAGAATACCAGAGTCTCCAGGAATGCAATGCCAGTGTCTGAAGCACCAACTACAACTATTCTAGCATTGATGGTTACTCTGGGCTCTAATGTATTGACTTGGTACTTACCAGAACACTGGAGTCTCCAGGAATGCAATGCCAGTGTCTGAAGCACCAACTACAACTATTCTAGCGTTGATGGTTACTCTGGGCTCTAATGTATTGACTTGGTACTTACCAGAATACCAGAGTCTCTAGGAATGCAATGCCAGTGTCTGAAGCACCAACTACAACTATTCTAGCGTTGATGGTCACTTTGGGCTCTAAAGTCAGCTTACGATTCAAATGGAATAATGCATACTTCTCCTGGAAAGGAAATGTCATAAGCATAATAGTCTTTGAGCCATACAAAGTCTAGTGGTATAGATTCTGACTTGTAATCATAAGGCATTCAGAGTTGTGAGTTGATTCCACGTGGCAAAATTGTGATTTAAAAGTTAAAAATTCTCTGTGGCGAATGACTGATGATTCCTGATGATAATGTCACATCAATAAAATTTGCCTCAACCATTGTAAAAGAGAGACAGATCAAGAACAAAAGATTGTCACTTCATCAACAGTGCTGAAAAAATTGTCTCGTAGCTGATGAAACATCCAAAAGTAAGTGTAATTTCTTAGATTGGATATGATGAAAATTCTTAAATCATATTTAAATAACGGTCCTGATGAATCTCTTCAAGAACAAAGTAAAACTATTTAAATCTAGAAAATGGCTTTGCATGAAAAATGATCAACAATAAAAACGAGTGCTGATACGGCTCTGTTGTGTTAGTATTACAAAACATAATAAGAACTAACCTGTTCCTTAAGTACCCTATCTGATGGGTTATTGCCTCCTAATTTCTCTGTTGGGTAGATGATCTGTCTCCTGGCTCTCACTGGGACCATGAAGTTCAGACTAGTCACTAAAGAATGTCTAGCTTTTGCCTGAAAGAAATCAATAAAAAATCACAAGATTTAAAATGGTGGAAACAGATGAATGGGCAGTCTATACTTCATAAACCTTGAAATATACAGTAAGCAATCAGACTCTATTACGAGATCCATAGCATATCCTTTATATTCTACAACCTCATGAAGTGGTGTTTTTGTGCTGTGTAAGAAACTAACAATGATTGATTAGGATTGGTTAAGACCAAATAACTGTGTATCAATATACTTTGTGCATGATCTTGATGGAAAATTGCTATACAAAAACCAGATTATTATTATTATTAATCTTTCATGATTTTGGTATTATATTTGACTAATTTTCTTGCTACCACACGGACAAACCTTTCACATAAGTTTATTTGAATATTCAGCAAGATTAGGTACGTTATGATTCGAAAAAGTACGGACTAATTTACTTCCCTGTATGGCCATATTGGTTTATGTGCATTAATTGGCTGCTTACTGTTTACATCAAGGTTTATAGATGAAGACAACTTGCTTCTACTTCGAGTTCTTCCATCATTTCCATAAATAAAATAAAGTTTTGGGAGTGGAATTATTATAACTTTGGAATAAAATGTGCTGGCTGTTGGATTAAAATGCCCGAAGTCTTTTAAATGAGAAGAAAATGAGGACAGAGAAAGCATAAATGGCAGTATTCAAAAGATATAACAATGGCATATTAAACTGTAGTTCAAAGCTAAAATTTTGCAGTAGGTTACTGATATTTCTCACATGTTGTATAGTAATCAAAAACTTCTAGTCATGATGATAACTCTACTGTTTATCAGATCCTTAAGTCTCCTCCATTTTTTCAGACAGGAAGTAGAAGAGGGGTAAGAAAACGGTATGCTCAGCCCAGTCTATGGCTCTTGCCTCGGACATCATGCATGCTTGCGAAACTCAGTAGGCAGATAAGACTCCTATGTGTGTATGGATTATTTCACAATGGTAAAATGAAGCAAGGAGTAGCATATTTTGACTTTGTCTTTAAGAGGGTTTTTTTGGTGTGCTTAAAAGTAATTCCAGATTTGATAGGCCAGTACAGTCACTGATTCTGGATTAAGATAAATGTACAACCTCACCTCTGCAGATCCATACTGAGGATATACAGGATAATACAGACAGGTATGATGGGACTGCCTCAACACTTCCTTCAAGAAATGCTTGGTCTGATGCTGGAACATCGGATTCAAAGCAAAATGATGCAGATGACCGTGTTCATCCCGACGATGATGGTTGAAATAGATGAAGTCTTCTACGTTGTAGTGAGAGCGGATATATTCGATGTCTTCTTCTCTTCTGGTGATGGCTACTCCGACTATTTGGTCTAGGCAGGTGGCTACGTAGGCACTGATTGGTGTGCCATCCTGAAAGCAACAATATACAGTCAAGCTACTGAAATAATTGCTCGAATAATATTTTGCCACAACTGAGACTTTGTACAAAATGTTCAAAATGTTATACTTTTTGTCTGCTCATATCATGAATCCCTCAATCTGAAAGCTGATTTAATCAAAAATCTGGTACGTGTTGTTAAAAAGTGAGTTAGGCAATAATTTTAGTAGAATGATGATATACTGGTTTAAAATGCAGATGTTATCTAATTATGTAAAATTCGAAATCTATGGACAATGCAAATCTATTACACAAACCTTATCTCTCTTTGCCTTTGTATACATCATCAGATCTGCCATTAAGCATTCCTTGTTGTCTACGTTTTCCACTACCTTCTGCACTGCTTCTACATCGCTGGTGCATACACGACGCACGTTGAAAGACTGCAGCAAGCCATTTCTGTTAAATAGGTACAACTCTTGTGAAAGAATACTAGGGCACTTTGGTGTGGTGCGCTGAAACAGAAACAGCATTGACATACTGATTACAATTATTGATTATGTAAATTCATCACAGGACCATGTGCACATAAGTACTATAAACTGGTGTAAACTTGAAACTAAAACTAGTAGTTAGAGTAGAACTTTGGCTGTACTAGAACTTGTTTGAGGAGGGGGCTATGCATTTTTTTTACATAGGCACTACACAGGTTTTCCAAAATACAGGCTTTTAAATTTGTGTCAATAGTGGGGTCTTATACACTTCAAACATCAAACTTTATTTCCATTACATTACAGAAAAATGAACACAGTTAAAAAATCTTATTGAGGAGACGGCTGGAATGCCAATAAGGCCTGTTAAATAGCCTACCCCTTTATAACACTACACAACACAGTAGACAGCAGCAAAGAAAATAAAGATACCACAAGACACAACAACGATGGGCTCAAAGGACGTAGGATGTACAAAAAATGTAGGATCCAGCCCTATGGGACAATCCCACGGAATCCGTAGTGTTCTAATTTATATAAAAGAATATTATGATCAATCGTATCAAATGCTTTTGATAAATCTAGATATATTCCAATAGATGTTGCGTTGTTTTAAACTGCAGTATTTACTTTATCTACGAGCTGGGCTATTGCCATAAATGTTGAGTGTTTAGGCCTGAAACCAAATTGCTTGTCATTTAGGATTCCATTATTACTTACATATTGTACACATCTGTAAAACACAAATCTTTCGAGTATTTTAGAAATACATGGTTATAAACTGATTTGTTTCAAATTAAGGTCTTGCAAACTGATTTTTCCATAAAAATATGACCATAAGAGTTGAAATTTAATTGACAAACTAAAAAATTAAATAATTGAAGGTTACAATATTGCAGTTTTTGAACAAATTTCATTATTTAATTAAAGAGGAGGTATTTACAACTGAAATAAACTTGAAATGGAGGGTCACAGGGAGTAGGAATCTTGAAATAGGGTATGCAGGGGTTACATACCCATGTCCCTTTAACAAGATAATCTCCCCTGTCCTCATCCATTTCTAGTACATATTCAAATTCACTGATTTGCAACAGATTATCATGATCACTTTCGATTGATTATAAACCATTTGTGACAAGCAGGTGTGACCAAATACTCACCACAAAGCTCTGTAATAACGGAAACTCTGGTACAAGATGTGGTACAGTGATAATACAAAACTCTTTATCAGGGAATAGACTGAAAGCCATAGGTAGAAAATCTAAAGACCTGCAAAACACAATCAAACAAGAACAAGATTACAACATAAGGACTTGAGCTAGGAGCTAGTTTCAGAGTGTCTGTTGGTCTCTCACGGCTGCTTCACAACCAGTGTGATGACAAACATATGAAAATGCAATCTCAACCTTGTCACACTTGGAAAATTTTGCAGTAAGCATGGCAAGCCAATGTATTGATTAGTTTGTCATCATAGTTGCAACGACATGTCATTTTGAGTTGGAACTTGGATCTAATTAACTGTCCCTTCAACAAACCATCGCCGCAAGATGCAAATGCATGGTGCTACATCAGGGTCGATTTGTGATTATCTGCTGCACCTAACTAACTAAACCAACTAAAACCGTTATAGCCAACGTCTAGTTAATTTAAAGGTTATGATATTGATGAGCTTAAAAAGTGAAAACTATATATCTGACAACCATGTTATTTTTTTTGTCAGGTTGCCATGAACACAGACATTCTGTCTATGTTTTTGGCAAGAATGGCAAGAAGCCCAGAATGGCTTTTCTCAAACTCAGGAAAACAATTCTCTGGAAAATCAAAATGTGCTCATAAATTTCACACAGACAGCAGGATCACGGTAACTGTTTTAGTAGCATGATGCAATATGTATCACAACATGATTAAATGAAATGTTACTAAGAACTAGTTCATGTCATGTTTTAGGCCTTTCATTTAGAGGGCAACCCAGTACATACTTTCACATTGACATAAACTTGCTAATCAATTATTAGTGGTGTGCATCTTTAAGTGTCCTTTACTGCTAAGTTATGCATGTCTAACAGAACTCTGTGAAGTATATTAATGATCTACCTGACTGTGTTGTTAAATGTAAAGTCAGTATGTACGCAGATGATACTGCAATATATGTTCATGGTAAAAATATTGAAAATGTTTGTAAAATTTTAAATAATGACCTTAACAATGTAAATAAATGGCTCACTAAGAATAAGCTTAGTCTCAATGTTCTAAAGACAGAGTACATTGTATTAGGGACTCATCAAAGATTAAAATATGTCGATTACAAAACATGTAAAATAAGTATAAATAACACACCCTTAAATAGAGTAAACGCATGTAAACATATTGGTGTAATTATTGATGAAACCCTGTCATGGACACAACATGTTGATAATATTCGTAAAAAAGCTCTTCCAGGTATTTTTATGATAAAAAAGGCAAAAGCTTTTCTTAGAACTCATCATCTTAATATGATTTATCATAGTATGGTTGAATCACATTTTGATTATTGTGATGTTGTGTGGGGATCAACTTGCCAAACACAAAAACAAAGGATTCAAATTCTTCAAAACCGAGCGGCAAAAATTATTACTGGGACAGGATGGTCAGATTCTAGCACAGCCGCACTAAATACACTAGGCTGGAAAACCACATATGTCAGGTATAACCTCCATCACGACCTAACGATGTATAAAGTAATTAACGATATGTCTCCAATGTATTTAAGCAAACGTTTTAAAGTAAGAGAAACATCGTATAACACAAGATCCACCTCCACAACTCATTTGTATGTTCCATTTCCTAGACTTGAATATAAAAAACGTTTCTCATATACCGGTGCAATACGATGGAACTCTCTACGTGATAATGTGAAAAGTGCAATCAACACATGTGCATTTAAAGCCTTGTATGCAATGACTTAATTTTAATCAAATGATGTCTATTTTTAATGTGATTTTATGTGTATTTCATCAACTTGTATTTTTGTATTTTTTGTATTTAATGTTTATTATAATTTTAATTTTCTACATGTTCATTATACATTTGTTTCTGAAATTACAAAAATATTTTGTTTTTAAAATCCTTGTTTTAAGGAGGTAATTCAAATTGAGGTAGTGTGATTGAGAGTGATTGAGTGTTTAAGAACGTAATCAGTGATGCATGTAGTATTTTGTTAATTGAGACTGAGAAGATTGTGTCAGGTACGTGAATGTGAGATTGAAAGGTGTGAAAACATGGTGTGGAATTACCTCTATTTTACACTTGTATATTAGCCCTAATGCCTATAATTTTATATCATATAATTATTTTGATTCAAAATTGTATTATCGTTTTCTATAGTCTGTTATGTTCTTCCATTTTTATTGTTTAACCTGTATATTCTTGTGTAAATTTATGAATACTTTTAGTGTATATTGTTATAATTTAATGTTTTCACGGACATGTGGAAGAACAATGATTTTATATTGAACATGTTTTTAACCGTGTTGAAATAAAGAATATATATATATGCCTTTGATCTTTAAATCTAAAAAAGATCCAGTGCATATTGTTAATTTCCTACAGACTATCCTAATGGTCTTACCTCATTTCAAATTTCTCATCAATACAAAAGAGTTGAACGCTGAAGGCATTAGAGTCTCCATGGTAGATGGGGCTAAACTGTGGTGACGGGGCCAGATCTGGAGTAGCGCTTTGCTTAGGGGTACCACTGGCTTCTCTGGGTGTTGAGTGTTGAGATTCAGATTTCTGTTTGTGAATAAGAGAGAAATAGTGGACGATGTTATAATTGCTATGTTACATTAGAAATTAAAGTTGAGATCCCCATTTTCTTCTTATAAATCATGTTAAGAAATGTACATTTCATTTTTTGCGAGTGAAATGGGACAAATTCAATGCATGTTTTATGATTTTGATGTGTCCAATACTCAGCCCTGTAGCAAATTGGGCATCAGTCAAAATTCATCGCAAGTATATTTAGTTTGTCACACTTCCTAGCAAAATTGGAATGCAAATTATTAACCTAATTTGTATGCAGTTATAAGTATAATACTGCAAATATGCGCAATTACAAGTCAAAATAAAACAAATCATCAACTGATGAAAGAAATGTAACAATGATACCCACTAAACACACTGTGTGCATGTTCAATACTTTAAATTCTTGCTTTCTTATTGGCTGTCAACAAATGCAATAACAAGCCTTAGATATGTATTGTTCATGTCAGTACTTCGTGAATGCGTCTTCAAAGTTGAACACATTCACATAGACCATCACCACCATGAAAATGAATGCTCATGTGGGAGACTGCTGCATGAAAACTACCGTCTATGTGTTAACAAATTAAATACACAAACAATAATTAGGCTGTGAGGTGTGTGAATACTAAGCTTAATGCACTTATTTTGTTAAATCCAGTAGCATGGTTTATTACACTTTCTGATTAGTGTTTATTTGTCAGGAAAGTTTAAAAAAAGAAGTTACATTTAAGTTTTAAGTGTCAAGGCAGTTTGATAATTTTGACAAAGAGTGAATCTCAAGTGATTTCAGAACTGGTGCCACAACTCCCCCGACAATGTTAACAAAAATTCAGAGCAAAGGGGACATGGAATTGCAATGTCTCACTTGATTTGATTTCTGATTAGAAAAACAAATGATGAGTTCCACAATTAAATCTAATGAAGACTTGCTTTTGACATACCTTAGAAACAGCTGATTTGACAGATGCAGCATCGTCATGGTCACTGATGATAGAGGCTGCACTAGTCATATGGGCATCACTCAGTTTCCTCTGGACCTTGGCTTCTGTTGTGGAATCTATCACACTCCCTGCAATAATTATAGCATATCGATTAAATTAAGGGCATGTTCACAAATGAGCATTTAGTCACGAACATTTGACTCGCTCATGAGCCAATTCGAAGTGTATAGAAAGTGTCTCGCTTGCGATTTAAAGTGATTTCAACTCACATGCGTTATGCGTGTCTCGCTCACAAGCCTTTAGTGTTGACACGCAATTCGTGTTTGACCACAACCTATACACATATTTTTAGGCACAGCCGAAATCAATAAGGCTAATCATGATGAAAATATTCAACTTCATTTTTAACATTTGTAAAACATACCAATAATTTCTGACCGGATAGTTTTATAGGTCAGATGTTGTGCAAATCATGTTTTCTACTTTGTGCAATTCCCTGGAATGATTTATGTACTAAACAACAAGAGTCTGTGCATGTCAAATATTTTGATCATGTCGGATGATTTCATTATACAGTTGAACCTTGTTAACACAAAATCGTTGAACTTCAAACACTGTCAACACAAGTAATTCTTATTTCCGATTATTTGCATTCTGTATAATTTTAACTGGAAATAATCCTGACAACTAGATTTTGTGACCCTGATGATTTTGTGTTAAAGAGGTTCCACTGTAGCATTTTAGCTTTAGTACATGTGTGCTTCCTATTGATGCAGCAAAACTTTGCTATGGGTCTGGGTACATTTTAACAGGCTTCAGCTATACTCTGTAGATCTTGAAGTATGCAGCAAGTAGCCGATTAATGTACAAAAACTAATATGACCATACATGGAGTAAATTAGTCCGTATTTTTCGAATCATAACCAATGAACCCGATTTTGCTGAATATTTAAATGAACTTTTGTTCCATGTTTGTCATTTGTAGCAACAAAAAAGCCCAAAATCATGAACGATTCATGTACAAAAAATATTAATACGCAGGGATTTGGTCTTAATCAATCCTAATCAATCATTTCTAGTCTGTTACACAATACAAAACCGCCAGTTTACAATGCTGTAGAATACAACGGATATGCTATGAATCTTTGATTACTTACTGTATACCTTCATGATTTATAGAGTTTATGTGCTTCCTGATTGGTGGTGGTGGGGAATATTTTGCTTGTTCCACTCCAAGGTGTGGGCATACTAGATAGAATTCTTACAGTTTTTAACGTACCAGTGCCATCCGGCTTCAGCTTTGTACTTGCTGGTGTGGCAGGGGGTATTTTGCTACCCGCTCCACTGCCAGGCCTTGCCATACTAGAAGGTGTAGCCGTGACATCTCCTGAACAAAAAATGTGAGTGTTATTATTAAGTTTCTGAGTATGAAAGATAAAAATGGAATGATCGTTTTACTAGTAGTTCTACTAGTATTTACACTAAATAAGACATCATGTACTTAGACAATAAAACATAAGATTTATTGTTTTACCTATCATCTATCGTTATCTCATAGTGGATTGGGGTACATTAGTTTGAGTAATGGGTAAATGGGAAAAGGCGATACAATAAATATTATCTTTTATTCTCATTCTTAGTCAAAAATTTAAGACATTTTAAGATCAAGAATGAAGTCAATTATTTGCCAAAAAACAATAGACATCATTATTGGAAAAAACGTACACTCCTATTCAATCATAAAACATTCTATTCAAGTAAAGAATTGCGCGTCAGATGTGTGCGTACATCTATACCGCGCCGCAATTTTCAATGCGTTGGTCCACTGCACCTAACGCCAACGAGCTGTCGTATATTGTCTCATTATAGATTGCTGCTTCTTAGTAAAATCACACTAATTGACTAAGAATGGTAAATATTAATTCAAACCCCTTTTGTTAAACAACAACAACAAAAAAAACACCTGACACCCACTGACCTTTTTTGCTGGATACTGAGCTACTCCTAGATAGAGGTGGATTACTTTCACCATTCTGACTGCCAGATGCATCTTCTTCTGTCTCAACAACTTCAACTGCAAAGAAAAATGAAAAGGATCTTTTTGAACAAAGACATCATCTGATATAGAAGATACAAGTTCAAGAAAGAGTTGTAGGTGATTTTATTAGTTATTCGCTTTTTGTTCATGCAATAGGAGAAAATATTTATGGTTTGGGTTTGTATCAGACAAGCCTGAATGATACGAAATGAAACCATTAATTTGTTCTGTAATGCATAAACAGGGGGTACCAAATTTATCACTCAGTTAACATAATTTGCTACATACTGCAAAAGCTTGACAAATACCAGGAAAATGCTTGGGAAATGATTCTGCTTTACATTTTTAATAGTATTGCAAACAAATTTATTTTGCAGTGTAGTACCAAGGCTTGATTGACAGCTATGCCCATTCTTTCTATCAGCATCGCATAGCACAAAGCGTTGCAGTTAAACTCTCATGCATTACAACCCCGCCCACTTTGTTGTACAACTACATATTTCATAAGGTGTATAACTTTGGACAAACTATTAAATGGTCGGGCTACATGATATGACATTTTGGTATCACATGGAGGATTTTGTACTGCATGGAACTTGGGCTATATGAGGGGAGCGTGGCAGAGCGGTTAGAGCACAGGTCTCATATTACAGAGATTGTCGGTTTTCGTCTACTTGTTTCCTTGGGCAAGAAACTTTACTCTACTTGCTCCGTGGTCGGACAGTCATGTAAAGCTGTGGGTCCCCTGTACGAATAGACTCCTTCATGGGGTATGCATGTTATACAAGTACTTGTATCATTGATTGATTGATTGATATGGAAATGGAAATACCCTTTTCTGCATTTAACCGATAAAATTGCTGTCTATTGAGAGATAAAAAGATATTCCCTATAATCCACTTTCAAGATACAAATAGATTTATGCAATAATTTTAACACACAAGCATATTCTCTTTAATCTGTAATATCAAAGGCTTTTAATTTATCATTTATAAATCTTTACCAGGTGGTGGTGTAGGTGGCTTCAAGATATCATCCTCATGGGGTTTATATAGTCCATGGAATGGTCCAAGTTCAAAACAGCCATTGAGAAGTTCAGAGTCTACATCATTTGATAAGCTCATGAATCCAACAGCAGATCCCTCATTCTGAGAACGGAAAAGAAAAAGAAACCAAATGAAACTATTTTAACAGCAGAGTTCAATTTTATGTCATATTCAGAAAGGCAAATCAAACTATATAGGCAAAACAAAAACTAATTTGACAATGTAAACAAAAATACAGTGCAGGACAATTGGGCCTTGCACTCTGGATTTGTGTTTAAACTCTTCCAACGAAATCCAATTTGAGCCGCTGGGGCAAACGTATGACTAGGTCTTGTAATTTCTGTACCAAGAAAGAAACTTTAAATCATATTCTCAACAATTGTCATGTCATGCTCGAACAGGGCCGTTATACTTGGCGTCATAATTCAGTTCTTCGCTCCATCCTTGGCGGTCTGAAAGAAATCTGCCATCCATCCTGGAATATCTATTGTGATCTTAATGGTGCTACCAAAGTAGCTGGGACCACCATCCCCCCTGATATTTTGAACACCCAACAAAGACCTGATATGGTTCTTGTCAATCGGGATTCAAAAACAATCGTCATCATCGAACTTCGGATTCCATTCGAGCAGAATATCCGCAATGCACATGACCGTAAGATCAATAGATATTCCAGTCTGATCCTTGATCTTCAGGAACTTAATTATGATGCTAAACTGTTCTGCATTAAAATTGGCAGCAGGGGCCTAATAACTGATGAAAACAAGTGCAATATTGAAACAATTGTCAAATTAATTTCTAGGAACAAATCTCAAAAAAACATGTGCAAAAAACTGTTGAAAGTGCTTAGCAAACATGCAATTCTTGGCTCATATACCATCTTTTATTCAAAGTATGACCATGACTGGTCGATTTCTTAATATTTTTTTTTATAAATTGCATTTAATTTATTGGCTTTTATGTGTTTTAATATTTATCCGTTACTGTTTTCGCTTGTATATCATGAACACTCCTGCGGAGATATGGCGTATTGATTGTTATTTTAACTCTCATTCTCCATTCTCTTGTCTGGATTTGTATGTTACCTTTTCATTCATATTCTATTTTTAAATGTATGTTGTTTTAATGTGAATAAAGAATGAAATGAATAAATAAAAAAAATAAATCATTTGGATTTGTGTTTAAACTGTTCAATAAATCATTTCTTGTTTGTAATAAATAATAAAATATTCCACAAAACCCGCACAAAGTTGCCAGACAACTTGAAAGTAATAAAATACAATGAATGAATATCAACGGATTCTGATCAAGCCATTAGTTGTAGCTTTGTATGCCTGTTTTTGTTTTCCCCTTTGGTGTAGAATCAAGTCTGTGCTTTTGCTTCTTTTCAAATTACCGGTACCTATAGATACTAAAAGCAAGAAACCTGGCAACATAGGAGCATAATCAATTGAGAGACGAGTGATTACTTGCCCTAGCAATTAGGTAACGTAGTAGTTCAGCATACCTTTGCAATTCGCTAGTCCATGACACAAATCAAGTAATATAACGGTCAATTATATCAATATTTACTTAATGATCTAATTAATTATGACTGATCATTTACGGCATTAAATTGTTCCGGTCAAGTAGCTCAGCTTGTCCGTGCCTGACTTGGGAGAATTGCCTGGGTCTAAACTGAGAAACCCACCTCTACTATGATAGCATGATTGTTTTCATCTTGTGATTCTATCAACTCTGCCAGGAAGAAGTCTCCATAACTTGTTTTCAACATGTCACTTTGCCGATTGAAAATTGGAGTCAGATCATCATGATCTTCAACTCTGAAAAACAATGGTGGACAAAAGTTCAAATCATGGTTAGAATTTCAGAATCTCTTCTTGTTATCCACTGAAATCTTTTATCTTTAATAGCTTTAGAATCTAGGTAGAAAGTGTTTATTGCATTCCTTACCTTGCTTTTCTGACATGCAGCACTGGCGCATGGTTATGTCTATGGCAGACAAATACTGATACATCACCACATGTGCTGCTCTCTTTCTTGTTTGTCGGCTCAAAGATATCTGCCAAAGCTGGTTCAGGTGTCACTCCAGATGGAACAACAAGGAAGACAAAATGGATGTCTGGTACTGCATTGAAGACGGTTCTGAAAGTGAAAAGGTACAGACATAAAAATTCTGCTGTTCCTCGTTCAAAAAAATTCTTATGCCTTAAATTTTTTATTAAACTTCAACAAATTGTACTTGTTTGTGCAGGCAGACTTTGAAAATTGGACCACCTCTAGTTTTGACTCAAAACCCACCCATCAGTATACCAATTTTGACAGAAAAGTACCCATTTTACTGAACTTGGATACTTTTTGACCACATTTTCCAGAATTCACCCAATTTAGGCAAATTTGGCCATTTTTCTAAGATGAAAACTACTGATCACTATGCCAAAATCTGTGAGTGAAAAACCATCCCAAAAAGCAGGAACATATGCATATACCATTTCAATGTGAGAACACTCCCCGGATTTTGAAGTCCAACTTGATATTCCATTACATAATACTAGACATAAGCAGGCTTCAATCCATCCATAGCAACTTCAACTGTAAACATCTTTAATTATAAATCGCTGAAACTTCTTTGTCTGATTGTGGTCCACTCCCCGGTTCAAAATGTTTAGATTGGTTAATCATATTTCAGAATTAAATTGAAAGCTGCTTACCTTATAATTTCTCTTGCACTTCCATGTGAAAACTCTTCTTTTGCAACAAAGTAATGCATGAACAGCGTATTTAATGGCTGAAAAAAGCACAAAAGTCAATAGTCATTTACTTTTATTTTATTCTTTATCTAGTTTGATCCATGAGGAATACATGTTACTTTGAGGAAATTCCCTTTGGCCTGTTTTACAATTTACAATACATGGGGACCAGATATCTTAGACACCTTATGCAGCATAAAATGTTGGGTCAAACTATGGAGATTTTGTGTACACTAAGGGGCCATTGACCCCTGGATGCTTCAAATCTTAAAAACTGAACAACATATGTACAAAGACTTGATGGGGATAGACCATAAAGCATTATAGCTAATCTGTCTAATCCACAAATGTTAGTATGGTGATATTCAAAACTTATTGTTGATTTTTCATGATCAAAGTTTGCATGCATCCATTCTTCCTAATGTGCTGAGTTGACGCTAGCTACATTTTTGTAGGTTGGGATAATCAAAGAAAGCTGTATGGGCTAACACTTCTTCCTTCTCATGGTAATATTAAAACTTACCGTTGATTTTTCATAATCAAAGTTTGCTTGCATCCATTCTTCCCACTGAGCTGAGTTAACACTAGCTAGGTTGGGATAATCGAAGAAAGCTGCATGAGCTAGCACTTCTTCTTTCTCATTGTTAAGAGTTACTGCAAGAACTGCTTTCTCACTGAAATAAAGTGGCAATATTCACAATTAGTATTCTTCAAGAATTTAAACAAGCTGTTTTAGTGGTTTGGGGTTTAATGTGAATCAGCTGCTGATCATCAATTCTAGCATGTGGTTGTTTTGACTTCAGTGTTTACAGCTTTACAACAAACTTGATTCATGAAAATCTCTCAAGTGAAAAGATTCAATCAGACCCCTGACACTTTATCCCCAGATACTTCATAGCTCATTTGATTACTATTTCTCAATAGTCGCTGGTTAATGTTTTGTCGCTGATCACGTGATCAGTGGCTCCAATTAACGAGGACACACAAAGAATAATCCTGCTCAAGTATCGATAAATCTTGACATCGTTCTTGATGTGTATTACACTTAATCAGGTACAAGGTGTGCAGCATTCTTCATCGTGTGTTCTCATTTTTGTCCACATATTACGTTACACGTTACGCTAATTGGGGGCATGTTTTGAACTCGGTGTCATCTCTGTTACTCTGTGATTCAATCCTGCATAAGATGAATCAGCATTTTGATCATTTTAATAGCTGAAAATGTTGGTACTAAAATGGTAATATTTAGATAAAAACCCACACACTTGGTTATAAATATTACCATATACTAATGTCTTTGGTGCAAGAAAAACATATCTTTTAGGCCTACCAGGGGTACAAACTTGATACTGTATTCTGAAGACAGGGAGGATGAAGCCCAAAATGAAGCAATTCTTTTCAACTTCATGATTTAATCAAATTTAGTACAAACTGATTACGAGGACAGTCTGCATGACATCATCCTCTCAAATTAATGTTTAAGGAGAATCATCAAAAATCAAAGTGTTGAATCAGACCTTCTGGGGTGCAGTTCATTAACATTTACAAAACAAAAATACATTTGCTGCTTCTCCTTATTGTGCCGAGGTTATTGGATTTGCTTATTCTACTTACATAATATTGACTACATTGATGAGTCCAAACTGTGGCTCTGTCACTGGACTGACCAAGTTGAGAATATTAGGTGCATCCAGGGATTCGGTTCGCCTTGCATTTATAACCTCAGCTGGGCCTTCAGAAGACATCAATATGGTAGTCATTTTCAATCAATGCTGAAATAAATGAAATTACATTTTACATACCTTTATTTTTAGGGAGTATGACCAATAATTATTACTTTCCTTTTTTAAGCTCTCCTAAAGTATCTAAAAGAGAGCAATATTAAGCTCACCTTAAACTGACAAGCTTAGTGGAAGAATTGGTCAAGTGCCATTTTGAGGTCACAGTAGAACAGAAAATATTCTGACAAATTTTTGGTGATTATAATAGTGATTATTGATTGCAGATAATCAATAATTGATACAGACTTCTTATCCACTGTTATATAAATCAAAACTAGTATTTTGGAAACATAAGACTCTAGAGGAACCACCATGAGATATGAAACACACATTTGACTTTGAAGAGATAAAGAAACAACGTCAATGATAAATAGATTTTTTCAATTTAGAAACAACATTCGCAACTTAGTAAATAGACTTTGTAGGTGAAATATATAGTTATTGTTCTGTATTCAACATAAAGGTTCGTCCGTTGTCCGAGACAACATGTCCAGTGATACTGGCATTTTCTTTCACAAGTGATATTTCTAAAAAAATTAAAAATACACAATAATAATAAAACCCAAAATCAATAAGCCAGTATGTCGGTCTTAACAAAACAATTTTTTGTTGACCTAAGGTAGTGGTGGGCTAAAATTGGCCTCTAGAGGGTTAACTCTTTTGCAAAAATATTGATTTTTAATCCCTAAATGTGAATAGTTTTCAGTAATAAAGTGGGTCTCAAATCCTTGATACGTTCAGCCAAATTTCATGAAATGGAAGCGCTATTTTGTAAAATGCTCCTTCGTGATGACAAAATGGGTCTTGACACATAGAACAGTACACAGTCAATGGCAATACCAGGGTCACAATTTTTGGCCAAATTTGGGGATATTTCAGGATTTGTTTTTCACCAACAATCAATCAATCAATGATACAAGTAGCTTGCATAACATGCATACCCCATGAAGGAGTCTATTCGTACAGGGGACCCATGGCTTAACGTGACTGTCCGACCACGGAGCAAGTAGTGTAAAGTTTCTTGCTCAAGGAAACAAGGAGCCAAAAACCGCCCGGCCCGGGGCTCGAACCCACAATCTCTGTATTACGAGACCCGTGCTCTAACCGCTCGGCCACGCTCCCCTCAGAAAGGTTTTCTTCATGCAACTTTAGGTTGTGAGTGTATTTGGAAATGCAACGCATTCCCGGGGTGCTGCCATCATTGACCAGTGGATATCATGCGTGACCACAGGGTTTCAAACAAGTATTTTCCCTGTTCGGAAAATGCACCCCTTAACAAGTAATATATGTGTGAAACCAAACCCTTAACAATTGGTGCAAAACTTAACCCTTATCACTTATTGAGTGTGAAAGTGTACCCTTAACAAGTATTCACACATACTTGCGTAATTTCCGAGGTTTTGATTAGTCGAGAGCGGTCACGTGGCCATGCATGAACAGCGATCATTCATAGCAAATGTTCTATTGCGCAACATGTGCACAACGGCCCGTGGGCTATGAACGTGGGATGTATAGCGCATGTTTGACAACTTTTAGACATGTAATCAAACTCTGGGCGCTACTTATTATTTTGACAACCACGACAAAAAAGACTGTTTAGTAGCCAATTTTTGCCCGGATTTTGACATTTTATACATGAAAAGGGTATATGTGAACAGGGTTCATTAATATTTTCCATGTGTAATCGCTTTATTTTGCCCTCGGGCAGGATGGCAAGCATCGATCGCTTCGCGATACTGAGCGCCATCCTGCCCTCGGGCAAAATCAAGCAATTACACACGGAAAATATGAATGAACCCTTTATTTACAAAGTTTGATGACCTAAGTAAATAAAGTGACAGCAAAAACAACTTTTAAGTGAACCGTTGATCCCTTTTCCAGTATTAATATGAACATTTGGCCAGGACATTTGGGTTACAAGTATACAAGAGAAACACACAAAACAAGGTCTTCTTAAAAACTGCGCTCGTTGGCGCAAGTGAGGTTGATCATAGATATCATTTATCATACAGAGAGCGTTCACTTTTTTCCATTTTTGGTAATTTTTGACCTTATTTGGCATGGAATTAAAAAAATTGGTCGAAATCCTCAAAACTAAAAATGAC
>JXSR01S040147.1:63946-74423 GCA_000969725.1 Ophiothrix spiculata | reverse complement strand
GCTTAAGCATGAGTACGGGAATTATGAGTCCAGTAGTGTTGTTCTGTAGTTTTCTGTCCGACTCCGAATCCAATGCGGTCTGGTCGGAATGTGATGATAGGCTAGGAACAAACCTAACCTGGAATTAAAGAGTTATTCTGTTCGAATCGAAAGAGGTGTTGTCGCTAATTGTCCTTCTGTGCAATCGACTCGAGAATAAAACACCACGCCACTTCTTGAAGGTACGGAAACCCGTTATATACGATATCGTTCGTCATGCAAATTCGTCAGCTCTTAGGTATGGTTAGTCGTGCTCAAAGAAGTTTGTCAACATAGCTTGTTATGCCTTCATTAGTTTGTCTTGACCTTAGCTCATGACAATGTGCATTTGTCAATTAACGAAAAATTACATGTGTCAATCTTTCAAACTCGTCCTTCACAGATTTGTAATTCGTACAGTTTAATACAAAAATAGTTTGTCCTGCATTTGTTTTCGTTTGGCATGCGCCCGCAAATATCGTCAAGCGACGAATAAGGGGAAATTCACTTGCATGACTAATTTATAACCCTTGTTTGACGACTTATAATGTTTTCAGTGTAGGCAATGCGTTGTTGTATCAAGGGGTGTTTTAAGACATTTAAGACTTCATGAGCATAAATGCAAGCCTAAAATGGCAACATTGTAAAATCTCATGATTGCATAAATATCGTAGTAAAGCAACAAATAGTAGAAACATCTCAAATTTTGAAAAAAAGTATCTAGGATAATATTATTGTTTATTACTTGTGTAATAAATACAAACATAAAACAGGAAAGCCTTAACAAAAATAGATAAAATGCACTTGCTTAAATTAACCAATAAGCACTCAATACTGATGAGGAAAAAGTAAGCAAAGAAAGACGCAATATGTATTGACGGTTGATGTATTATTCTCTGGTAAAATGAAAAATAAATTACTGATATATAATTTTAATTTGTTGGTGATTGTACAGCAACTGCTAGTATACAGTTGTTATATAGCAAGTTTCAAATGGTTTAGTTCAATTTAGAGCAGGGTCTCATGGGAAAAGACCTAATTCAATTTAAGGGTAATGGAACAACTTCAAATCTTACAAACCATGCCAACAACACGTAAATTCAAGGCATTTATCTTACGCGGACGTGCGTTAATCAAACCTTGACTTGCATTAAACTTCCAAGCGACCTAGTTTGCCTGTATTTTGTATTTTCTCCCATCTTTATTTCAAAATATAGATTGTAAACTAAAGGTTAAATTGCATCAACTGGATTTTCAAAGCTGGTTAACACTATGACGAATACAGGGAACGACAATCAATGGTCAGCTTCGAATGGTACTTTTACTAAGTTGTTTTTGTATGGCTTTATGTCAACGAGTACAAACGAAAACACGCCGGAAAGTATTGGAATTGTAAAGACCGCTTCTAAGATGGCTTGCAAGGAGTGACTTAGAATGATGAATGCACTGTTGTTTGAACCCTATAGAAATAGGGACATTTTATCTCTTAGTGTCAAAATAGATGGCGCTATTCATAACAACTTGTTTTTAGATGTAGGAGGGGTATATTGTTATGTTATAACAAAATTTGATATGCAAATGAGGCATCATCAAAAACATTTTACTAATCATTTTCAGTGACAATCTTCACAAATTAAGCAATATAATCAATAATCAAGTAAAATCAATAATTTGAAATTTGTATAGCGCCCTCATTTTTAGACAAATCTAAATTAAGAAAAAATACCATTAAATGGGCTTAAAATTAACCAAATTTCAACCCAAATGAATTTAATTTTTTACACTGGGTTAAACATTTTATTATGCTATGTATTTAGGTTATTTGTACTGCTTTTTTTAACTTTTTGAGAAGTAAAATATGAAAAAATGTCCCCTTCAAACAACAGTGAATGGTGCTGACGTTACATTTTTGTAGTAATTTGTAGGATTTTCCTTTAAATTAGATTTTAATGAAATAATTACATTTTCATATGAAATAAATAAATTAGTTTATCAAGATATTACATTGTGAATCATATGCAACCAACATTTTTGTTGAGTTTGTCAACTATTTATGTATTTCTTTATTTTATCTTACCCGGCTATAATATTTAAACATGCTATTTTTAAAAAAATAAAAAGTGATTCAAAAGGCACATGGTATTTAGGGTAGACTCCCCTTGAATGTATTCCATTTCCTTTTTGTGATCAGATTGACTCAAGATTATAAACAGAAAGATAGTTAGGGGTCGCTTCAAAACTAACCGGCGGTTGACTGCCCGGAACTAGCGGTTCTGGGCGGTTGCTATTGTTCAGGACAGTAACGACCGGCCAGAACCGGTGGTTCCGGGCTGTAAACTGTCTGTTGAGGTCAAGCTTTTTAATGTGGGCACCACCCAAAGGTGGATTTGTTACATGGAGAGTGATTTATGCATACATTTTTGTCATATCTTTTCAACAATAAAATGAAATGTCATAATTTTTGTATGATTTTAAAGACAATTTATTTGACTTTCAAGAAATTAAGAATAGAACCCAAATGAAGTGATTAATTAAGCTTAATGACCCGATAAAGCTACTTAGCCAGGGGTGGAGGCGGGTGTGGATGAGGCGGGTGTGGATGAGGCGGGTGTGGATGAGGGATCATGAAAATTGTGCATAAATTGTTCTGTCATATCATCTTAAAAATCCATTGAAATGTCATAAATCTTATACGATTTTAAAGGCTAGTTATTGTTTATCAAAAATAAGTTGGAAGTACCCCAAATAAAGTTGAAAATTAACGCTAATCACAAGTTAAAGTCAATAAGCTAATTTAGCCAGATATGAAAACAGGCATAAATGGGGTTGGTGTGGATGAGATATGTACATTGTGCATCAAATTTTGTCACAACTTTTCAATAATTGTATGAAATGTCATAATTTTGGTATGATTTTGAAGATAATGTATTAGTCTATAATATCAATAACAAATAATAGCAAAATAAAGGTATTTATCAACTCTAATCAACGATTAACAGGAAGGAGTTAGGTATGGATGAAGTGAGTGAGATGTAACGCAAATGGGCCCGACCTCAAAAAATATGACCTTGAGTTTTGAAATGATCTTATGTTAAAACTATTTATGTACCCAAACTGAAGTAACCTCACCAAACTTAGTACTCAAAGCAACAATATATTTTGTTATTGCAGAAGTTTTTCTAACTTTGAGAAGTAGTTTGCTTTGAAATATTTTGCAAAATATTCTCAAGTGCATAATGTAATAACATAATACATATAATAATATTGATGATACGTATATTTACCCAAAATATGTTTGCCTTTTTCAGGACAAATACCCTAGCATGAATACAAAATCAGTTTGTATTGACGGAATATCCCGCCACAGAAATAACATGCTATTATTGATCAAACAAGCAGTGGCCCTCAAGAAGCATCAACATTTACTCTATGGTTATAAAATAAATCAAGCACGGCAACTTTAATAAGAAAAACGTTTAATGAGAAGTTTCTTTGCAAATATATCAGTTACTTTCACAGGCCATCTATCTGTTTATAATATAAATTGTAAGTAAGACGATAATATATACATGGAAATCATACAGTAACAGCTGGTAAACATGTAACTGTTAAGTCTCAAATTGATATTTTTAATGCCAAAGAAATTACATTTCAAAGCAATAATACTGTCCAATACTGAATTGATTATTGCACTGCAAATCAAATTGTGAATCATCTTAATGTCACTAAACAGTATTGTCTAAGTTATCAAGATCATGATGTTGGAGATTGGATTTTGATCCTGCAAAAAAACTCTATCACCCGAAATGTTGGGATCATAAGAAGCATAAATCTGACAATAATCGGCATACGTAGAGACCATTCTCATTTTTAACAACTAAGCCCCATCTTATATCTGGTTGATAAGTTTTCTGTGTATGTTCCAGTTTGTGCAGTACGATCCTCCATGAAAACAATAAATAATAAAAGATGAAATGTTTCAGATCGCTCGATAACATAAGGTCAATGCACTTGTTTTAATATAAGATTTCCAAGTGTATAATGTAGTAGTGTAAATAGCATGCTACATAATATTGATGAAACATATCTGTGCTCAATATATGTAACTTGTTTTCCAAACACCTTTCCTGATTCTAAATACTAAACCTGCCTATATTAATGAAATACCCAGCCACACAAAAATAACACCGTCATATTGAGGAAAATAATGCCCAAGAAACAGCAACATTTTACTTGGTTATACAAACAATTTAGGATGTCAACTTTAATAAATAGAAAAACGGTAAGATGAACAGGTTATTTTGCAAACAGGTGAGTCGCTTACACTAGACATGTATCTGTTTACTGATAAAGAATATCAAAACAGCTCAATGATGGTAAGGAAGATAAAAATGTAAATAGAAATCATAACGCAACAGATGGATTACTATACATAATTTGTAACAGTATATGTTAGGTCACCAAGTCGTCGCAGAAATTTTTCACATAAACCAATGTAACTTGTTAATTCCCTAAATTTAAAACATCATTTTGTGCAGTGATTATATTTTTATTTTCTAATCCTAGTCTTACCAAGGTATTTTTGTAACGTTTTGTTATATCAACAACCCAACCCCATTGAAATTGAAATTGAACTGCCCACATTATAGTACATTGACTCTTGAATAAGAATATTCGTTCCTTACCTGACTATCAATCTTCACTTATTTTCATTTCATTCTGTTATTCAGCACTTATTTAGGTATGATATTTGTGTGTTGTTTTTTTTTAATATATCTACATTTGGATGTAAACATTAAAAATGGATGAGCTTGAGGCTAATACCTTGGTTCCAAGATATCTTTTTTTAAACAATGTAAACAGAATAAGATGAGAACGTCAAAGGAAGTTTATCAAAATCGTGACCTTTTGAAACATTTAGCTCTTTGTTGGTACTCATATACAAGCATATAATCACACAGAAAATATCTATTTAATTTTAGATGAGTTGTTAATTTTTCCCAACATTTCATATCCACTAGAATAGTTTTTTGGCGTTTTCCTTGTGTTTTTGAACGCAAAATGTAATTTTTGGATATATGAATTAAATATTAAGGATATTGGCGGAAGATAAGAAGTTTCGATCATCTTTGCACTTAAAATCGAATATATTGCAATCATTAACATAATATTTGGAAAATAGTAAGTATTTTGGTCAAGATCCCACCCAAGAATGATATTTTTGAGAGCTATATTGAAGTTCTTATTTGTCACAACGAGCAAACATTCTTTAAAAAGGTCAAGAATTTCCCATTTTTCTTGCAAGTTATAAAAAAATGATTATAATCATCAATAACATTACAGAAATTACATTTACCAGAATTACTGAGTTTCCATTTAAGTAAGTTCTTCTTACAAGGAATAAGGTTATACAAAAGGTTATACTGGAAATGCCCACGTTTATTTTCTCTCCTATTTTTTATTTTAAAAGTAAAGAGGTATCTCCAATATTTAACACTAGCCACATTTGTGTCTCTGTCAAATTTTTCCCGCCAGTACTTAATGCTAATTGGATCATTTTCAGTTTTCATTAACAACTTGTAGATCTGTTTTGTTGTTAAATTTGATATATACTTGAGGATATTTTTGCAGGTTTTTGATGAAATTGTGCGGTTTTGTATAAAAGCATGAAAATCGGCATGAAGGTAGAGAATTTTATGCTGAATTATTCTAGGATGGGAGCCATTTTTGCATTTTTCAAATACGGCGGCCATCTTGAAAATTCAAAATGGCCGCCATTATCACCTATTGAAAATACAAAAATCAACATTTCATCATTTCGGTAGCATTACCATACGTGGTTTGAGTTAGAAATGACAAACATGAATCACAAATGACTTAATTCTTCATATTTCACATTTTTTTTAAATCCAAGATGGCTGCCGGATTCAAAATGGCCGCCAATTGGCATATTGCCATCATTCAAAATATGCATTATTCACAACATGGGAAGGTTTGTGGAGTTATGTACTTTAATTTCTTTTTAATTCATCATCATTCAAGCCGTAAAGGTGTCTGCTGCTGAAATATTCAATTTTACATATTTCCGTCTAGAGGGTGTGATTCAAAATGGCCGCCATAGTTACCCTATTTAAGCAAAAAATAACAGATTTTTATCAATTTTGATACAAAAATCATTATTATGAAAATTTTGAAGATCCAGATATCACGTTTTAGCCATTAAATAATTCATTTATACACAAATTAGTACTTTATAGCATTTTCGCCTGTTTTCATGCTTTCAAAAATTCAAAATGGCCGCCAAAATGACTTAAATTGAGCTAAATTACAGCAATTTGGGATAATGTAAGCAATAAAAACCATTCAAGTCATACTTTAAAGCACAATTTTGATTTTATTGCATTTGTATTTAAGTAATGCTTCTTTGTGAATAAAATCTGCCAATCTGCAATGAGAGCGCTGTTCAAAATGGCCGCTACAGAGGCTCAAAATGAGCAAAAAGTGCCAATTTAGAGCAATTTTGGCACAATTTTGACTTTAAAACACCCAAATATACAATTTTCAAATTGCAAATTGCACAATTAGAGGCAAAAACACATGTTTCCTTGCACAAACTAAAATTTCAATGCAGAAAAAGCTATGATGTTCATTTCTAGAATTCAAAATGGCCGCCAAAGTGCCAAAATATAGGTTAAATTATGGTGCATTTTAGGTACTTTGAGCACAAAATTGAACAAAACAAATATTTTTATGATGAATAATCATTTTATTTTGTCATAAAAAGACATAAATGAGATCGTCAGATGTAATTATTGACTTGCTCTTGAGAAATAATTCCCAAAACCACTGCAAATTTCGGTTCTAAACTCAATATAAACCGAAAAATATCCCAAAATTTCGCAAAATGTCATATTTTGGGGTCATTTTGAAGCAATTTAGGCATGTTTGGAGCTATATTGGCGGCCATTTTGATCTTGGTGTATTTACATCTCCGGCTTCATTTTATCACCATCAAACAGTAAATACATTAATAAAAAACATTGTTTTGCTTCATTTTGTGTCCAAATGGCAAAAAATGGACTGTAAAAATAGGCTATTTTAGGTCTTTTGGCAGCCATTTTGAATTCCACAAATGCAAATCATAGCGTTTGCGGCACTGAATGATTAGTTTGTGTAAAGATACATGTGTTTTTACCTCTGGTTGTGTAATTTTTAATTTGAAAATCGTATTTTGGGGTGTTTTAAAGTCAAAATTGTGCCTCTAAATTGGCACTTTTTGCTCATTTTGAGCCTCTGTAGCGGCCATTTTGAACAGCGCTCTCATTGCAGATTGGCAGATTTTATTCACAAAGAAGCATTACTTAAATACAAATGCAATAAAATCAAAATTGTGCTTTAAAGTATGACTTGAATGGTTTTTATTGCTTACATTATCCCAAATTGCTGTAATTTAGCTCAATTTAAGTCATTTTGGCGGCCATTTTGAATTTTTGAAAGCATGAAAACAGGCGAAAATGCTATAAAGTACTAATTTGTGTATAAATGAATTATTTAATGGCTAAAACGTGATATCTGGATCTTCAAAATTTTCATAATAATGATTTTTGTATCAAAATTGATAAAAATCTGTTATTTTTTGCTTAAATAGGGTAACTATGGCGGCCATTTTGAATCACACCCTCTAGACGGAAATATGTAAAATTGAATATTTCAGCAGCAGACACCTTTATGGCTTGAATAATGATGAATTAAAAAGAAATTAAAGTACATAACTCCACAAACCTTCCCATGTTGTGAATAATGCATATTTTGAATGATGGCAATATGCCAATTGGCGGCCATTTTGAATCCGGCAGCCATCTTGGATTTTAAAAAAAAGTGAAATATGATGAATTAAGTCATTTGTGATTCATGTTTGTCATTTCTAACTCAAACCACGTATGGTAATGCTACCGAAATGATGAAATGTTGATTTTTGTATTTTCAATAGGTGATAATGGCGGCCATTTTGAATTTTCAAGATGGCCGCCGTATTTGAAAAATGCAAAAATGGCTCCCATCCTAGAATAATTCAGTATAAAATTCTCTACCTTCATGCCAATTTTCATGCTTTTATACAAAACCGCACAATTTTGTCAAAAATATCCTCAGGTAATATGTTCGTCTTTTATGACCAAAATGAAACATAAATGTTGAGTCACAAATTTAAGAATCAAATTTGTCACTTGCTCGATATCAGTAATTTCCATTCTTTTGGTATGGAAGATATTATTTTTTGAAGATTGAAAATATTTCTAGGACAATTCACAAGATGTTTCAATTCAGGTAAATTTATAAATCGATTTCCAACCACGATGTCACTTAAATATACAATGCCAGCATCTTTCCATTTCTTTATCATGATAAGTTTGTTATTGCTCTTGACACTACTGTTATTCCATAACACTTGATTTTACAATGTGTCTTGGGGTACGAAATACGCATCATTTTCTTTCAAACTTAAACATGATTCTTAAATGTCTTTGCAGAATGTTAGAATGTTGTATTTTATAATTTGTTCCAGATCATTAATTGTACAATTGCATTTAAGAATGAATTCCAGTCCACCAATTTGATCAAACCAACAATTTGCTACTTTTTTCCAAAGTCCAATATATTCATTATTTAGTAATTTTGATATCCATTTTATTTTAAAGCCCTTATTTGATTTTGAATATCGATCATATTAAGACCACCGTACTCCATGGTTCTTTTCACTTTTTCCATTTTTGAACCCCAGATAAATTGAAAGAGCATTTTATTTGCATCTTTAATAACAAACCCTGGAAACTGCAACGAACTAGCAGTATATAATGGTTGGGAGATTCCAAAATTTTTCACTACTATTATTTTGCCATAGTACGTTAGATTTCTTGATTTCCATTCTTTTAGTGCAAGATCAAGTTTTTTAAATCTGTTTTTCCAATTTAGTTTATTACATTCCTATATATATTTACCAACATATATCCGCAGACTTCTGATAAGTTTTGAAGCCCACTTTATGACCTCCTGATGGATTGTGGGTTCCCTAGGAGCTAACCAGATTCCTTCTGTTTTATCTTTATTGATTTTTACACCTGCAACGTCACCAAACTATTTTATCATATGCAATGCTTTGACAACTGAAGATTCATTTTTAACCAAAAGCTAGCTGTACAATTTTTATTTCGATTTCATTTATAGTTCCAATTTTAATGCTTTCAATTTCTTGATCATGTGAAATTTTGTTAGACAACAGTTCAACAGATAAAATGAATAAGAGCGCCGATAATTGGCATCCTTGTCTTAAACCTTAAAACGGTTTAATTTAATTAATTGATTTGATTAATTTAGATGACCATCCGTTCATGGAAACACAGCTATTAATGTTACAGTACAATGTAGATATCCATTTTCTGAATTTTTCCCCAAATCCGAAACACTCTCCATCTTGATGACGTTGAGATTCGGCCATCCCGTTCAGTAAAGAACCTTAGGGTCGTTTTTGACCAGGAAATGAAAATGACAGACCATATTACTAACATGTCTCGTTCATTGAATATCCAAATCAGAAACTGCTCTAGAATAAGACGTTTCCTCAACACTAAATCTTGCCACAATGCAATCCTTGCTTTAATTCTCTCCCGGATTGACTGTTGTTGTGCGCTTCTGAACGGTATATGAAAGAAGAACCTACCCCGGCTTTATGCCTTCAAATCGGTCAGCGGTAAATTGATCACATTTTGCCTGTCATTAACTATAGTAATTAGTAAACTTAAAAAGTATATTTGCAACCAATTTATATTGCAAGATTTTCAGTGGACTGCCTTGTATTTTTGATCTCTCTGGAGAATGGAGAAAGAAAGTGTGGTATATTATATGTCATTCAAAAGCCGCGATTATAGAGAATTAGGATATGCCATAAACTCAATTTTGAACTTTGCGACTTTCCATTCATTTTGCTAGAGCACAACTCATTTTACGCTAGCATACAAACTGCGTTTTTTGCTCGTGTTCCGTCGTAGTGCTATAAAAAATCAAGAAAAGTAACGTTTGCATTCCTTCTAGCAATGTAGAACAAGCATTTTAGGAAATGTCCCATGGCCAATTTTCGATGCCTTTAATTTAATTTTCAACACAATCTTAATCCAATTAAACTGCACTTGTTTTGTTTTGTTTGTTTTTTAGCCGAAAGGTCCAGAGTTATGCAATGATTTAATTTGTAGCTCAAAGAAATTCACACATAGTTATTAAAAAGGATATTTTAATAGCTATCCACTTAGAATGATATAAGGGTCAGATGCAGTGGTTTAAAATTCTCAACTTTTTTTTAATCTCAACTGATGTGTGGGCCACCGCGGCAACATGATGCATTTGTCGGCAGTAGTAGTAGTAGTAGAAGAAGAAGAAGAAGAAGAAGAAGAAGAAGAAAAAAAAAAGA
>JXSR01S040136.1:52751-71813 GCA_000969725.1 Ophiothrix spiculata | reverse complement strand
TTGTAAAATCACCTATAGAGACCAAACTATGAAAGGTACACGGACCAATCTTCACATGTGGCGCATGACTAGAGGTAGTGCCTTTTGGTAGTCTTAAGTCCAGGGCCCCAAGGTCTTGGGCCCCAGGGGTCCAAATGAATATTTATAAAATCACCTCTAGCGACCAAACTATAACAGGTACACTGACCAACTTGGTACGAATGTGGCCCATGACTAGAGGTAGTTCCTTTTGGCAGTCTTGACTTAAGAATTTCCTTTGAATAGTATTGTCCCTATAAATGCCTATTGTGTCCCTAGGGGCCAGCACATGCATAGATGTTCTGGAGTTGTCTAGTATACATTTATTTTCTTTTACTCTAATAGAATGGACACACGGTTCCGATTTAATCGCATTACATGTATGTCTGACTTTGATCCATTAGATCATTTGAACATCGCGATGAGCAACTTAAAAATTTAAATATTTATTTATTGTTTAATAATACCCAAAGACCACATATCAATATATACTCTATAAACCTTGATATATCGTACGCCCCTACATTTGTTACTTTTTACAGATTGACCTTGAAGTGCGAACAAAGTAGCCTAGGGTAAATGAAATCCATCTGCTCAGGAAAATGTGAATCCTAATGGCCTCACTACACGGTGACAGTTTCCAGGACTCTTGCCTGAAAAAGTTAAGTTGCGGCCAGTTTTTTTTAATAAGATAAGTCTATTTTTGACAGAGGAGAATAAAAAAATTTCATTTCATTACATTTTTTTTAAATGTCAAATTTAAGCTTTTAAATCATGAGGTCAAATCTGGTTACGTGTAGCGTGTTTTACAAAATTTTATGTGAAATGGCTTATAAAAACTTCAAGATGAGATATCAGACATCATATATATGAAATTTGAAAAATATATCTTACCTGTAAGATTTTAAAAATAGTAAATAAATCGAGGGAAAATTCAGTATAATTAGACATACGAAAGGGAGATGATGTCGGTCATCACATTATCCCGATATACCATGCGGACATCGTAAACGACAAGTCACACCTTTAGAAGGTCTTGGGCTATATCAGCCAAATCTGACGTCATTTTACATACCACGTGTAGTCTACATATGACCGGGGACATGTGCTCTGACTGTGCATATCATTTTAATACGGGCTATTGGGAAATGATTTTATCATGTTTATATCCATAGAAATTCTTGTGTAAAAATAATTTATTGAAGGAATATTAATCTAATATGATGGAAAAAAATAATACTTTGTTTTCAAATGGAAAAAAGAAGGCGCCGTCAGGATTCGAAACTGGTACCTCTCGCATCAAAAGCGAATAGTATATCCACTAAGCTATCGGGATCTCGCTGACATGGAGAGGGTATTTTACCTATATGTACCTAACAATAGACAAATGCCGCGTAATTGATCACTTCCGGGGTTATATGATATTTTGCCTAGAAATTGCATGCTTTATTTGACCTCATTTGACTAGGCGTTACATTTGCTTACGTGATAAGTGTTTTACGCAGAATTATCGCAAATGTTTTAAAGAAGTGTTGTCGCTCTCTTTTGATTAAGTGGCTAAAACATATTAAGTCCAGAACCGTAGATTTTAGGTAAAACGCAAAGACCTAATTTGACCTCACTCGAGGAAAATAAACACTTGCAAAATCACACGAAAAGACATTTATATTTCCAGATTTTTCATTTTTTTATGATTTCAAATGTTTTCATAACATTTATGCTTCTAAGAGCAAGTTTGGTTTGAGATTCTATGCTATTTTGGCAAGATTACAGGCTTTTTAAACTAGGGTGTCCGAACTCATGAATATTCATACGCATGTAAAAAACGGCATTTCCTGTCATATTTCATGAATAAAAAAAAATATTTCAGCGAGCTGACTTCTGGCTGTATTTCAATTGTAAAGGAAGCAAATCAGTTATGCATTTCGCACACCTGAAAATAACTTCCAAGAACTTCAATGACCCTGTTGAACCTATCGTGATTTAATTGATCACAGTCTTTGTTCTTTTCAGGAGATAATCCTCCTGACAGAACATGGGGCTAGAAAAGGGCGTCTTTTATCAATAGGAATGGCCAATTTAAGAGGATTTAACAGTCATTAAACATACGACACAATATACTAATATACATGTCAAGGATTGAACCACGTCATAACTTGTCAGCATGACGAATACGCAGTCGATCGAATAATTCCTGATAATAGAGGTATATTATAAATATTTCATTGACCTTGTTAAACCTATCATCATTAAATTGATTTCGAAGATGATTAGAAGGGATCATCTGCAGCAGTATGACCGCAACTTTATTAATTTTCAGAATATGTCCTGGTGTACTGAGGCCTTTGCGGTCATACTGTTGCTAGCGTATATTCTACACAGTATTGTGGTATACATGTTTTTTGTCTGCGAAAATCGCAGATGATTCCTTCTAATCAATCTAATCACGATATGTTCAAAAGGGTCATTGAAATTCGTAGAAGTTATTTTTAGGTGTGCGAAATGCATAACCGATTTGCATCGTTTACTATTACAATACATTGATTAATACCATGATTATTTGAAAGGTTGGCCGCAACTTAACTTTTTCAGGCAAGAGTCGTGGAAACTGTCTCCGTGTAGTGAGGCCATAACAAATTTTTTAATCATGAAAAGATAAATAGTTTCCACTGCATTTGCGGGGACTCAAACCATGGATTATGGCAGGGGTCAATCATGCATTACGAAGCGAGGGATCTACCGCTGAGCTATCCAGGCAGCGTTGATATCATGAACTAAAATCTAAACCATAAACATTAGAATGCCGTATTTTTTTTTTACATAAAAATTGCAATTTTAGCCTCATTGGAATGCTCAATTTGTAAGCAAATTATGCGAATGCGTAAATCAGACAAAATGTACATAATGTAGATACTAAAAACAGGCAATTCACAGCTCAAAGAGGGCGAACTCAGAGTCATAATTCACATCCGGTTTTTGGGGCAAAACAACGCAGGTTTGTTACATTATCATTAAAAATCAACACCAACATTTATTTGTAATTCAATAAGAAGTATCAAGCCTACAATCTGTCAAAATTTGAAAACAGCCGAGTGTTCAAACATCATGAAATTATGAGGTTTCGGCGAAAAAGGCATCAATATTTCGAAGTAGTGTATTGACATATGACCTTGATTAAATGGACGTGAAATCTCTAGTAAAGTTTCAGGTATAAACTATTGACTCTATTTCATATGTACGCCAAAAATGTGATATTTCTTTTCGTTTTAGGACGACATGCGCATTGTGTGTTCAACACAATGCCATCAATCGATCTGTATAGATCGATTTCCTTGCTGTGTTTGCTTTACGCTCACTCTCGGTCAAACGACCAAACTTGCAACAACCCCGTATTTCTACTTTATGGACTTCAAATTGGACAATGGTTTTACTACAACAAAACTGTCAGATGTTGAGCAACAGTGAATAATTCAGCAGCATCCTGCATCTCTTCAACTTGATGATCAGTCAACTTCTAACCAGGACATTTTGCAGGCTATCCAATCTTAAAATTCACCCCGCGTCGAATCCGCCTGTAACGTCTTACTGATCCGCCATCATTCAGACGCATAGGCGGCGGACCCGGGGGAACGGGGAGGGGGGACACGTTCCCCCCCTAAATTTCTCGAGGGGGAACGGACTCCCTCAACAAATAAAGAAGAAAGAAGAAAAGGAAAGGAAATTGAAATATTCTCTTTGTTTGGATAATATAAACGTTAAAAATCAAAGAATGTTTGCGCTTCGCGCGAATTTTCAGATATTTTGTCAATTTTAGTAAAAATTGGCAATTTGTGCGCAAACTTCAAGATTTTTTATATAATTTTTAGCTGAAATTAGCAGATTTGACAGATTTTTTTCGCGTATTACAAAAAAATCATAATTTTCCTCCGAACTTTTTTGCTCAAAAATAGCCGTCCCCCCTAAAATTTTACCTTCCGCTACTACTCACAACCATTTGAAGCGCATTTTTCCAATAGCAACAAAACAGTTTCAATTACCCCGTCGATATTGATCTAATTATAATGACTGTTAGCCCTGTGATTGGTTACACCTCTGCCGCGCCCTTATTATGATGTCATCATTACCGTACTCTAAATGTGCAATGCAAACCCATAGAAAAAACATGATAAATTTATTTTTACCTTTCAGTCAATGCTTTATAAACTTAGTCAAATAATCATGTTGAGACTATGAAAAATATTATCGGCAGAAAAAATGTAAATTAACGTGATCGAATATGCTGAAAATGTTGATTTTTAGAGGCGTTTGACTGGCGTTTTACACCATGCCGAAAATACCACAGATGTCTAGGAAAAATTGTACGACAATCCACTATAATTTGCCTTTTCTAGTATTTTAATTCGGGATTTGATCAGCGTATAAGTTAGGTAATAGTCTGTAGATAACATTAATAACCAGCTAAATATACTGAAAACAATGGTTTTTCTAATCCAAGCTGTATACGTCCTGTATACAACATAATTGTTGGTCATTATTTCATTGGTTTTACTGTTGTGTGTTCAAGTATACATGTTGAGTACATGTGCTCTGATGTGCTGGTGCTAAATTGGCGTGACCTCGCCTATCTATAAACTGTTGAATAAGATCAATAGATATATTGGGATTTCAAATCGTCGTGTACTGTCTGTCAGCAGCAATTCAAATTCTGTGAAAAGATTCTATTTCTCATTGAATCTGCGTCAAGGAATATTTACACCATTCATATCACCATCGCCTATTCTAATCTCAACGACGCCATTAAAGAAATTAAGGAGCGTCAGACTGGCTGATAGATCCGACCTTGGTTGGGGAGTGGTAAAATGAATATGTGGCAGACAATTTGGCCCTTGATTCAAGCAATGAAAAACGCATCATCCGAGTCAAGAGGGTGAGATATGTTTTGCATTCCATTTTCTTGTTAAACGCATTTTTCTTGCACAGTGGCAACTCGTTAACACGTTTTTTCATGGGTTTTTGCACTAAGTTCTTATTATCAGAACTTCTCGTTATCCGGTTCATGATGCCGCTAATTTTTGTTTGGTTGCTTCAAGGTTAACCGTCAACGAGTTGCCACTGCCATTGTCAAATACATATTTTTAGTTCATTATATTCACAGCTTTTTGTAAACATTATATTTTTCAGGCAGAGAAAGCCGCTGCAGCCAAAAAACCGGCTGCTAAAAAACGTACAACCAGCGTCAGGTCATCTACAGCTGTATCGGGAGCTATGTCAATTCAATTCAATTCGAGCTTTATTTCCATTAAAAAAAATACAGGAATGCAGTAAAGTACAAATACAAATATGTACCCCATTTCACGCTCTGGTGGTTCTTTTGTTGCTCGTTGTCAGCCATTTTTTTCGTCCCTACAGAAACGCATTCGACACCCGTATCTGTTTCCAATGTGGACTTGCAGGGCACGTCCGTACAACATGCCCCGCGCTAAGAAGTCTTCAGCGTCAACTTAACAAGGACCAGCAGGACCAAGATCAACCGATAGGACTTAGAGACTTGGAGCATCGCCAAAATGACCTTCAAGCACCAGATGAAGTTCAAGGTAGATTGAAATCTTGTTTTAATTATTGGAAATATGAATTGAAAGCCAGTAACTTTGTTTTGGACGTAATTGACACCGGTTATAAGAAACCGGTCATTTTTGAACCTCCTCCTTTTTGGGCAAAAAACAATAATTAAGTTTAGATCATCCTAATTTTGTTACGTCAGCCATTTTAGAACTTTTGCGCAAGCGGTGTGTTATTGAAGTCGATAATGTGCCTCACTGTTGCAATATTTTTCGTTTTATTCTTCCTTAAATGATGTATAAATAGAAAAGAAATGAATTTTCTGACGTAAGAATGTCTACTAGGAAGAATGCGGTTTACAAGCTCGCGGTAAACCCGTTTGGAGCCCTGTTAAAGATAAGCTTCTTTCAAGTACCAAGTTGGGTTTCCTTGGCGAAAGCCTAAACAAGGTGATTTTTTTTTTAACCCCTTCGATCGTCAGCCTTAAGTATCAAGTTACCCTCAAAAGCGGTAATCGATCTGGCCGGTAATTTTGGCATAGAGCAGATTGTTAGCTTAGGTGTAAGGTCACAACAGTTGGTAATGGGGGTACTTAAGACCTACGGCTAGGTCGTTGCTATGTTTTTGTTTACCAGAGTCGTTACGACGACCAATCAAATTGCTTATTTTTGTGGGCCGTAGCCTCTTCGTTTTTAAAGTCGTCATTCTTTTACTGGTCAAAGAATCGGTTGCATCTCCGGAAATTTTTCCCCGCCCACCACGCCCATTTTTTGACGTAAAGGGAGAGATGAAATATGAAAAAGCCGCAACACAATAAGAAATCACATAATGTAAATATTCCGGCTATTTATTGTTGCAGAAATGTCTTCATGTAACATAAATTTACTTGTCTAAACTGAGGAAAGAAATGTTTGTTTATACATCATATGTAGTAAAACATGTTATGTCGTATTACAGTATTTTCAATTTAGCTCAGTTGATGCGCAACCGAGCAGAATGTTTCTGATTATAAACGGAAACAAATGCGTTTAGAACAAATGTAGGCATATCTATTCAGACCAGACCAAAGGTTCTGGCGTTCTGGGTGGTTTGGTCTGGATTTTGAGAGAATATTATTCAAAAATCTTTATAAAAAAGTGCAAACAAGCATTTTGTTATATCTTAAAGAAAACCTTATATATTCAAAGCTTAACACTTTAATAACAAATTTAAAATGTGTATATGCTTTAATAATTGGCCATTTTATGCTCATGATAACTAATCATGATTAAACAAAGGCCTAGAGTAGCTCAACTTTGTGTCTACGGAAACCCTCCGTAGATATGTGTTGGTTTCCACCAATGCACACATCAAATATGTAAAGTTATGCATTCAATGGAAGCGGCTTTGCTTTTCCGTTTTAAATTCTTCTGAGAGTTCCTCAGTTATTTTGTTGCATTCATTGCTTTTCTCGGTTCGAGAAGTTTTGGCAATGTTCATTCAAATCCCTAGGGTCTTGCAGGATAGATTCCTGAGGTTTCCACCTTCAAGGATTAATTGTTGGTTACCACCAATGATTGGATTATCCTGCTTGCCTTGTTTGGAATTCCAAATTTATATTATCATGCTCATGCCGTCTTCCATAAGGTTATACTATATAAGTTGTTTGCTACTCCATATCTCGATATAAAGTTATGATTAAATGACAACTTGTAATAAATGATGTTACCGGATCGGTAAAATATGCAAATGCGGCATTTTTCTGTATTTTATCTTGTTTCCACGAGCGTATGGGGATAAAGGTGATAATCTGATAGGTGTAAGTAGGTAAAAACTTGCAGTAAACATGAAGTTCAGCCGAGCGAATACGTTTTTAGGGACTGCAGTAGACTGCACGTAAACCAATATGACGATATGTGGAAATAAATAGGTCTGTATTATTCGAATCTGTCTGGATATTCAATAAAATTATGTTCAAAATTAATTAACCCTTATCAACTACTAGCCTTTTACACAATACAAAAACACCGCTTACAAATGTTACAATACAAGAGATATACTATGGGATACGTAAAAGAGTCTGATTTCTTGGCTTGTACTTATAGGTTGACAGGGTATAATTTATTAAAAGACCACTATCGTATGTCTCATAATGCATCTTGAAAGTACCAAAAACTGCGCGAGCGACTATATTATAAGTTCTGCGCATTGCACACAACTTAAAATATGGTCGACTGCGCAATTTGCGGTACTTTCAAGGTGCATTATGGGGCATTCAAAAGTAGTCTATTATTCAAACCACAGTCTCTGCAACTTCAAGTTCAAGATGTACATCATAGTAGATGGATAGAAAAAGTTCAATTGCTCAATCGACGAAGTTTATAGCCTTGTCATTGATCGATAACTGAGAATATTTCCAATCCTTCCAGTTCCTTTCTTCTTAGAATTGTTCGATAACTATTATTAAATTTTAAAACTATTCCGCATGTGTTATTGCAGTATCACTAAAACGTCAATTCATTCAGCATGTAACTGTTTTGGTCTTAATATTATAATTATTGTTTAGCTGCTTACACTCGATTAGTTAACTTTATTGTTAAGAGTCAGTTGGAAATTGAAATTAAAGATTTCTTGTGCTTAAAGTAATATGACACAATAAAATGAAGAAAATATACCGAGTGTATCCCGTCATCCAATGCCTCATTTAGGAATGCGAGTAGTTAGTGATGAATTGAACCTTAAGGAAAAAATAGTTACTGTACTTTAGGCATGTTTATAATGGGATACATACTATATCTATTCCAAAAAAGTTTGTAGTGCAATACCTTTAATAGTTCTAATCCATTGCAAAATATCTCATTTTGGGTTCAACGTTGGGGCCCAACATTTGGCTAGTTAACTTTGCTCTCTAACTTTGGGATTATTTATCATTAAAATCATACGAGGTGGTAATACCAACCTCTTCAGACATTATGTTACATAACATAGCTTCGGTAGACAGTTGTTAAAAACGCTCTATAAGAGAGTTTGATTTTGTTTACAAAATGTTTGATGTTTCTGTCTGCTCATCAACGAAGCTACGTTCAGACTTGTGAGAATCTGCACGTTCATTCTCCGATAAAGCGTGCAACTTTGGTCTCAGAAATTTTAAAATTTCAACTACTAATAACTCATGAAAAACATACAAAATTATAAACTCTTATGGTTTCTGAAGAAGAAACAATGCATGAGGGATTTAAAAAAAAACTTGATTGTTAACTATTGTATTCCCTATTCTTTAAGATTACGTATCTGTCGTTACGTATCTGTTTGAATCTTTTCTTTAATATTAATTTTTGAGAAAATTTGTTTTCTTACAAACTTAATCTTTACACTAAATTAGAAGCTCGATACATACTAGACTGTGGTGTAGTATTTTTGCTCATAGTGTACCGCGTTTTGCGAGAAGGCAGCATAATGTGCATTACGCATCTGTTTCGACGTCACCGTCACATAGTTTTTTTTTTAATTCAATAAAACATATGTGTTATGCAACACTCAAGTTTACTTAATAAACCTAATACGGAATCATCCATCAATAAATTTATGTTCACACTTTATTATCGATTTTAGAAATGATGACGTATCTGTTTGCAATATTGGCGACATGCTTTCAAAAAGCTCTTATGTCATATCAAATACTTAATGTAATTAAACGTTATATGTCATTATCAATACAATTACGGGCTGTTAAATAGTGTTGCATTATGTTTGATATGCTCGAATATTTTAGGAACGGGGCAAATGAAACAGAAACAGTACGGTTGGCGACATGGGAAAAAGCAAAGATTTTGCATTTTCAGATTTATCGTTATCTACTTTCCTGGCATGTTAATATGTTTAGCTTCACACATGTTACTAATGTGACTCTTATGAATTAATTAAACCACTCAAATCGTTTTTAATAGGCTTAACAACGTTCAACGAGTATCAAGAACATGAGCGACACCAAAAACGGCAATGTTGCACACTTTATCGGAGAATGAGCCTGCAATGAGTTCATCATATTATTTCAGAATTCCACTCGAGTCTTGTACGCGGACGGCTTTGATCTCCCTGTTTGCCCATCAGCAATACGAGTTTCATAAGCATGAGGATTATTCTTATACGCATAAGAATATTCTGATGATGTTTCTAGTTGTTCTGTAATGACGTCATAGATTCCATCCGAAACGGTTCCGTTACGTGTTTCTAAAGAAACTGTCTCTGTTATATTGTTGTTTCTTTTTGTAGAGTAGAATTTTCGACATATAAAAATAAACACAATGATTATGAAAATGATACAAACGATAAGAATAATGGCTAGCACTACAATTATCAAGCCATCTATCATAGGTGATCCAGAATCTCCCGCTGCTGGTTGGTCATCTTGTGGCCGACTTTGGTCGACATTTTCTGTAGGACTAAAAGAAAATGGCAGGGTAATCAGGGCAGACGTTATGACCTCGTGTTGCGTTCGCATGCTCTTTGGCGGAGTCGACGGAACTTCGGTTGTAGTTATGGGAGGCATAGTTTGCGCAGATATTATTATCTGTCCTCTGTGTTCAATGGCTTCTCCATTGATAGTGATCTTGCAAATCACCATTTTATTATTATCTTCTAACTGAACATTTGATAGAGTCTATTTGTTCTCACTCGTATGATATCGAGAAGAAAGTGTCACTGGTTCCGTGAACCATGCCATTGAGTAATGTATTGTTGACGAAAAAGTGCATGTAAAGATCGCCTGTTGACCAACCGATACTTCAAGAGAACTTGGAATTACTTGCGGAGCGCTAGATATGGCGATAAGTGGCCCTATAGCACATGTTCTGCTCTGACCATTGAATCGACCAGTTCCAATAATCACGCAAGAAAATGTTGCTTCAATATCGTCTGATGAAACAGTATGCACATAGCTCAATTGTAAGAGAGCACTTGTCGTTTGACCAGATGATAAATGCTGACCATTTCTTTGTAAATGAAGGTTCACTTCATTCGGGAAGCCCGGTAGAGATGAACAGAACATAGATTGCTGTGTTCCTACTAAACGTATAGTTGGAACGCTTGGGGAGCATATGGGATATCCTTCTGGTGGAAAGTAAGGTACTTGAACAGTTACCTGATCAGATCTTACTTCAACAAAACTTGATGGCTGTCCATCTGCTATAAGACATTTATAGACACCACCATGAGTCACCTCTACCTGCAAAATAGCTATGATGTATATAATAAAAGCGTCAAATAACACGGGTTCATATCGTGGATATCTATTAAACCCTCCTTGTTCATCCCGGTTCCATGCGATAAGTTTCCCGTCCTTTGTCCACGCTAAAGAACGACCTGGCTGATCATCAAAATTGTAAACGTTGCACTGCAATATGTAACCATATTTACCCACGTCTGGGGTCAAGTCGTCAGTTGTAATTTCCACTGTTTGTGAACGTAAGCCATTTAGCATTGATAGAACATAAACAAGGTAAAAAGATTGAATAAATGCAGACATGATTATGAATTATTAAAGTTGCTGGTACTTTTCTTTGGCAATCAACACTGCAATGTATAGGCCAGAAAATTATCGAGTACGCAGTTTACTCTTTTTTACATGCCTACTTATTTGGCTCCTTGCTTCCTTTTAATACCTGTTTGCGGAACTGCTTCCAAAATATTAACCTTAAACAACATGATTCATTTTACTATTTTTAACCTGTTTACATTTGACAAACACGTTCTGCTTTCGAAACCTGTTTAGAAAATGGGTTAGGGTTCATTTCATTTTTCACTTCATGCACACAAGTAAATTCACTTTGTATGCCTAATGCTAACCTGAGCAACAATATTTCTGAGCAGTTTAATAACATACGCATTGAGGTGTTATATGGGGGATTAAACACCAACAATGGTTTACAATACAATTATGAAGTTTGGAATGTCAATCATAAAAAAAGAAAACAGATTTCCAAAAAGTACCAAAATTAATAATAGGTTTGACTTCATTAAACACCCTAAACATCCCCGGTAAACATCCCTTTGTTAGTAAAAACATCATACCTGGGGGTCAAATGCTGCTCTCCATTAGGGGCTCAGTAAGAAACATTTCAATTTGACCCCATTCATAAGATCATTTATCAATCATGTGCAATGATCATTAGTACATTGTTCTGACAAACAGCTTATGACCAGCCAGTACTTAGGACCTATATGCAACGCACCTTTATCATCATCATTGACAGTGTACAACTGAACACAGCGGCACAAGCTGAACTGGTACGCTTCATTGATTGGTCTATATCCAATCGCAATGTAAGTGAACAAACTGGACCCCCTAGCTGACGAGATATTAGCTTATTTCTATAGCTTTCTATGGCGATTTTTCGTCATTTTACCATTTTTACGGGTGCGCGTACTGCGTCGAGTTAATAACAATAGAGATAATTTAAAGACATAGGAATTCAGGAGAAATATAGGGCTAGTTAGAGAACTAACTTTCAATCACGTTGTTGCTTTCGTTTTATGTAAGTGGAAGATCAAACAGCTTGGTTCATTGAAAGTATGAAAACAAACCGTTTTTTCTCCTATTATTGTATCAAAAGATTTTTAGTCAACTAGTTGTCGAACAGCCTAGGAGTATGGAAGATATTTTGGTATGGATACCAAACACAAATTTAGGCAATGTAATTATCACTCATTTTTGTGCACCCGGAACTGGACACTTCAGGCAAAAAAAATGAATAAGGACTATATGAGTTTAATTTAATAGATTTGGAAAGAAATAGTCACAAGCTTTCCAAATCCGTTTGAATTTTCAAAATCGGTAATTCCGTACCAGAGTTATGCTCATTTTTGTGATTAAAAATGACCAACTTTTTGATGCAATGTTTCAGTATATCCTTTATTAACCCACGGCACCATGAACATACTGGATGTACTGTAACATGTATATCCTGGGTGAATATCAGGATAACTTGGTCGCGAGATTTTTTTTTTCTCGACGTGACCTGTCGAATAGGATCGACTTTGAACCCTAATCTCAAGGGGTGAATGCAAATAGAAAATAAAGATGTGGATAAAAAATATTGAGAGTTTTCTCACTTCGAACTGTCTATGTTTGACTGTTAGGAATAAAAGGTTTTTATTTTATAACATTGTAAACAAAAAGGTCAATTTTGAGCTTTTAAAATAATGAGGTCACATCTATTTAGGCGCAGCTTATTTTACCAAATTCTATGTAAAATGGCTAGTACAAACAGCCAGATAACATATAAGACCCCCCATTCGCGAAATTTGGGAAAATGTAGTACAATTGGACATGCAAAAGGGACAAGATGTCGGTATGTCGGTCATCAAATTTTCTCGATAGCACAGTACGACAAACCCTTCATGAGCAAGACGTATTATCTGTCACATAACGAAAGTCTGATAAATCAGGGACGGTCACTTAAATCAGGTACTCTCACATGACCCCGAAGTACGTAACACCGTGAATTATTAGACAGTCACTGAATTATCGTACGGTACGCGAATTACGAGTTCCTACAAACTGATATTTTTACAATATGTAACAATAGACAAATCGCCTAATCGTTAATTTCCGGGGTTACATGGTGTTTTGCGTAGAAATTTGATGTCATATTTGACCCAATTTGACCTCATGGGACAAAGTGTCACATTTTACGACGCGACGCGTGTTTTACCCAAAACTACCGCAAAATGTTCAGCAAAACTTTAAAGACGTGTTGTCGCTTTCTTTTGACAATATGGCTAGGTCCAGAACCGTAGATTTAATGTAAAACGCAAAGACCAAATTTGAACTCACTCAAGGAAAATAAGCACTTGCAAAATCAAACAAAAAGACACTTCTTTTTTTTAAAGTCATTTTTCAAATTTCAAAATGTTTTCATAACATTAATGTCGCTATGCTATTTTTGCGAGTTTACAGGATTGTTAAATTAGGGCATCCGGACTCATGATATTCATACGCATGTCGAAAACGACTTTTCCTGTATTTTTCAATGAATAACAATAATAAAAAAATGGACTTTTCAGCAAGCTGAGTACTGGCTGCACCGGGTATTATATAGTCCAATTATTACTTCTTTTCATATATGATAAACAATTTTGTAAATTACAAAATCGTTCATTGCACTAGCCAAATAGTTTCGGCTGTATACATTCAATCAATACACCAAAATGTAACAGTATTATGAAAAACTTAAATTCCATTGAAAAAAGGTTTAAAATAAGAACAAAATTACCTGTTTTTGTTACATTTCATACTTGGTATCATATTATATCCAGTGTTTCTAGTTCATTGATTTTCATGCCCCATTCACAACATGCACATGCTCAATCAGGGTCCGTTTAGACAACAACCAGAGTCTCCAATTTATGCGCGTACAATGTGCCAAAATTCATATTTTGAAAAAATGAGTTTTTTATTCCCTTCATGTTATTTATGAAGCTAACACTGTAAATGATTTGGTTTTAATAATTTTTCTTTTCTTTTATTTTTTATATCAACATAAGGCCCTTTTTAGTATAGAAACTTGTTTTTTTACTAAAAGACATATGATTTACCAAATGTGATAAAAAATTAGAATTTGGTATATGTTAAACTATACAAACTGGTCAAATATCAACAAATAGTTGGACGACGGACTATTTTCACAAATCAATAGGTTAAAAAATGAAAGTTAATTATTAGCAATACTTAATATAGGCTGCAAAGTAGCTGAAATTTGCAAAACACTATTGTAATGTTGTGAATAAAAGTTTTAATCGTTGTCATTACTGTTATTGGCTACTCTATAAGGTCCTATCATTTCGATTATGTCATATCCAGCTGCAAGAAATGGCAAGTTTTTCATGTTTAGCCATTTCTTTGCAGCTTTTGCACATATTTGGGTACATTTTAGCTTGATGTCAGGACCAGCTTTTTAAGACCGAATTGATACTTGGATCGATTTTGTTCTGAACCAAGTTTGTTCTTGTGTCGAATTAGTCTTTTAAAACCTTTTAAAGATGTCATATACCGCCAGGGACCAGTCCACGTTCACCACAACCCTATTTTCGTAAATTGAGGGGTGTTGAAGGATCATTTTGTGTTTTGCTTCACCACAACCCTATTTTCGTAAATTGAGGGGTGTTGGAGGATCATTGTGTGTTTTGCTTCAAAGCATTCTCTTTGCGCAGTCAAGCGTGACCAAGACAATTAATCACATGTTTATCACTATATTACAGACAAACATTTCATATGACCACTCAACGTGAGCAGTGAAGTGACTTTGACCCAAACGTTGTCAAATCAAATTGTGAAGTTTTGCTTCGAAGCATTCTCTTGGCGCAGTCAAGCGTGACCAAGACAATTAATCACCTGGTTATCACTATATTACAGACAAACATTCCATATGACTCAACGTGAGCAGTGAAGTGACCTTGACACCAGCATTATCAAATCAGATTTGACCTCAAAATCAGGTTTTTTGACCCATTTGTATTGTTGCCTCCTACATATACTAGTAAATGAGAAAATTGATCACCATCGGACTTTCATTTTACACCCTTCTAGATTACCCATCAATCTGACCAAAAGCCAAAAATAAGTTTCAAGATATTTTCCTCATAAATCGGCCTTTACATACATAAAAAAGTGATAACATATTTTTATTCAAACTATATGAGCAACCGTGTATGTTTATATGTCACTGTAATATTTTTGAGTGACATAAATACATTTGGTCCATTATGGGGACAAGTTTGAGATGAAATTGAAGTCATTAATTTAATATAATTGATATATTTATCCTTAAGAACATCTCTTTTATCTATAAATGCAATTTACAATCTCTAGGACGAAAGTGGGGTTGGATCATATGTTTTTAAGTATTTTGAATGTTATAAAAGTTGAGAGGTAATTCTGGACGTCGTAATTTGTGCAAAAACCATATCGTAAGGTTTATTTGTTCAAGAAAATGAATTTTGATTAAATGAAACAAGATGTCATGGATTTTAAGAGTACCTTTCTCAAGCAAAGTAATGATGCAACACCGATTAATGTCAATTGGATAAATCTTATCAAATAATATTCCAACTAAGATTATCAAAGATAAGTGGGATATTCCATGGATGAATCCAGGCATAAAGAAATTAATACGTAAGAACCACCGTGGGTATAACGTCAGTAAAAAATACAACACCGAAGAAAACAGAACCAAATTCATAAAGCTTCGTAATTTGGTGCAAAGAAAAATCCAAAGTGTCAAAAATAAATATATGATGGGCCTATTGTCAAATACAGACGAATCTGATGCAAAATTAGACATAGAAGCACCACAAGCGCAAAGATTTGTTGTTCTTGCGACACCCAACTAATCATAACTGTGGAGGACCTAGCCCGTATTTGGAGCATGGTTTGCAAACAGACGTCTTAATCTTAATTTTTAGAAGGCCTTTGATAAAGTCCCCCATCAACGTCTTTTACAAAAGCTCAAATTTTATGTCATCCGTGGTAATATCCTACAATGGATCACGCAGTGGCTCACTGAGCGTACTCAGCGTGTTGTCGTTGATGGAGAAGCTTCAGATCACTCTCAAGTCAGATCAGGGGTTCTTGATATATATCAACGACATACCAGACAACATCAACAATGACACACACATACGCTTTTTTTGTTGATGATTGTGTATTATATAGTGCGATTCAATCTCAGCATGACATAGACCTACTTCAAAAAGATCTTAACTCACTAACAGATTGGGCAGCAAATTGGCAAATGTCTTTTAACACGGTCAAACATGTAACATTCTCTGCATAACAACTAAAAAGAGTCTTGTAGTTTGTAATTATACAATGGAAAACGATCATTTAAATAGTGTTAAACATCACCCATATCTCGGCGTTGATTTAACAATTCAATCTTAAATGGACTGAGCATATTAACAACATAATAATGAAAACAAATAGATCCCTTTGGTTTATCCGTCATAATTTGTGGCGATGTACCTCAACTTCTAAACAACAAAAGTACTTTGCACTCGTTCGTCCCATCCTAGAATATGTTAGTGTCGTATGGAACCCCTACACCACAAATGATATTCAAAGGTTAAAAATGGTGCAAAGGAGGGCTGCCCGTTTTGTTTCTAACAATTACCAGAAATCAGAGGGCACTGTCACTCAGCTCCTATATAAATTAAATTGACCATCCCTTGAACAACGCCGAAGAAACGCACGTCTCGTCATAATGTTCAAAATTCAAAATAAGGAAACTGCTGTACCAATACCCGATTATATCCAAAGACCGCTCGCATCGCAAACCCATCAATTCCATTCATCTAGATTTCGCGTCATGGCCCCTCACAAAAATGCTTACAAATTCAGCTTCTTTCCGCGCACTATTCTAGACTGGAATAGGTTACCATCTACTCATCTTGATCTCACAAAATTGGATTCATTCAAAACCGGTCTTTGTAATATGTAAATGATATTTGTATGCTCTTAGGGTACCCTTCGCCCTAAGGGTAAGCTGACGGTATATCTCCTGCAGTCACGCTTTGTGTTATACCATTAAATATTGTAGGCTCTTAGGGTACCTTTCGCCCTAAAGGTTGGCTGCCGGTAATTCGCCTGTAGTCATTTTTAAAACATTGTACATTGTATTATTATCAAAACTATGTTCTGATGTTGTATTATTTGTATGACGTCTGTTATATCTCAGTCATATATTGTCTTTTGACAACGTTACTTTGTATTTTGTACCACCGATCTTTAAAAGCCTGTATTTCACTATGTAGTCTATCATCTTCAATGGCAATAACGTCTCGACAGTAGCTTTTGTTTCCGATAAAAATTATTGTCACCTATGAAAAATATAATTATCCGAGTATTTCGATATCTTCAACCCATTATTTGTTATAATAATGATATTTATTTGATTAATATTGTAAATTTTCTGTTTGTTTGTCAAAAATTCAATTGCAAAAAGTGTACTTTTTATTTCAAAAAGTAAAGCACATATTTTGTTGAAAAAACAAAACCATAACAAACAGACACAAACAAACAAACAAACAAACAACAACAACAACAAATTCGGAAGACATTTGATGTATGTTTCAACTACTTATCGCATCACAATGTTTGTTTCTCACTAGAAGAATATATACGGAGGTTTAGCTTTTCCTACTTACGCTATTTTTTAACACGTCAACCATTTGAGAGGTTAATCCCCCTGAAATTTATTTCGTTGACAAAACGTATCGTCTTTCCCTATACCAAGGAGAATAAAAATAACAAATTCTTACGGGTCAAATAACTGATATTTTAAATTACGGACTTTTTTCAATCAAAGGCAAGCGCCGTAATGTGCACATGACATACTTTTTCCCCTGGCTTGAAAAGTAGAAGGGGGATTGTGGCATAGTAGTGGAAGTCAGCGTCGTCCTCGTCGTCTGCGTCATCGTGGTCGTCGTCTACGTCGTGAAAAGGGTTGACATTTGCCTCTAACTTCTGCATACTTAAATGGATTTCGACCAAACTTGGGTAATGGGTGCAGCATGGGAAGCCACATTTGTCGATGAGTTCAAAGGTCACATACTGAGGTCAAAGGTCATATGAGGTCAAGTTGCAAAATAGACTTAAATTGTCAATTTGACCTAATTTGACTGTCATTTGAAAAGCGTTGCTTCAATTCAAATCAAAGTCGGCGGTGCCAATGATGGCGGTGTCAATGATCAATGGTCGGGGGACTAGGGGTGAGGTGAAGGGTTTTGAGGTCAAAAGTCATATAGGGGTCAAACCTTGGGGGCCCAATTTCAACTTTATCCAATTTGAAAGGTCAAGGTGTCAAATTGTTAGTCTTGGACCAGCGATCAAGTGTCAATGGTGACCCCGTCATCCGACCTTTCTCTTGGGTCAAAGGTCAAAAGAAAGGTAACATTTTAAACTTTGCCCGATTTGGAAGGTTAAGTAAAATTTTTCTTTTTTCCGAAAAATTTCCCGCCAGAAATTGGAAATCTATTTTCCAAAAGGAATTTTGGCTCATTATAGCAAATTATAATTACAAACATATTGCTGAAATAAAAATTCAAAAATGTGTTTTCGTTTCGGTTTTAGGGACAAAACAAAATTCGACCATAATTTTAACAGTTTATGCTAATTATCTCAAAAACGACATGACCGATTTGATTTTTTTTTTGCCAAAACAATCGTTACCCCTACCTTGACAATTACATAAAACAGCTTTATTGTGTTATGTTGCGTTTTTGCGCTTCGCGCGAAAAACAAAATCCAGGGTTTATATGGACCCCACCCCTTTTGCAAAGTATTAAGATGATTTATTTATTTATTATTTAATGTCACTGTCGTTGAGTGAAAACTACTTAAGGCTATAGTCCCTAAATGGGTGCCATTTTTGCCAACGGCATCTTTACTGCAACTTTTTACCTACTTACACATATTAAAATTCAATTGCAAAAAGTGTACTTTTTATTTCA
>JXSR01S040133.1:2283-17661 GCA_000969725.1 Ophiothrix spiculata | reverse complement strand
AAAATTTATATGCTCTCTGAAAGAAGATATTGACTTATGAAATTCGTCTATAGAGAAGGTCAATGGACATGTTAGTCACCTTCTTGTGAGCTCGGAAGGTGACGCAGGCACTAATCCGACACGTACTAGATAAGGATACGCTCACGTCAATTGACCTTCTCTGTACATGAATTTCATAAGTCAAATTTACAAAACGACTATGACGGGACTCGAACCCACGATCTCCAGTCCATATTCGGAGTCTCATGCAATACCATTGCGCCACGCGACTGCTTGCTGTCTACCGGACATTTACTAAATAAAATACTGCCTCCTCTACTTAATTGGTTACGCATGCGCACTGATCATCATTTCTGAAAATTTGTGTGGCTGTGGACTCAAAGAAGTAAACACCCTAATCATCTACATCAAATCTGTTTTATCAATATTTATCGTAAGATTTTCGGTTGAATGAACACATAAAGGTTCAATCTTTGTTTTCAGTGGTACAGTTAAAATAGGCCTATAGGCCTATAATACTGATAGGCCTAAGTATTAATTTTAGCTTAAATTTTGAGACCCAATTTCATCGGTCTTGTTCAAAATAAACAATCCGTTAAATGTCTCGGTCCCTGGGGGGGTTCTTCAAAAAAAATTTGTACGGGTATGTGCCGGCCGGACTCCGAAAAACTGACCATCTCTATACCTAGTTTTGGCTCAAAAACCCACCCATCAGTATACCAATTTTAATGAAAAAGCACCCAATTTTACTCAAATTGGGTGCTTTTTTTGCAAATTTTCCCAAAAGCACCCAATTTATGAAAATTGGGTGCTTTCATCTGAGGTGAAAAACACCCCATTGATATACCAAAATCCTGGAAAAATAACCCCAAAAGGCAGGCACATATACGTATACCTTGTCAATGTATTAAGTAACCATGTAATTTTTCATGCATGGCACTCGTTTTGGAACTGGCACTCGTTTTGGTACTCATTTTACCACTTGTTTTGGTACTTGTTTTGGAAAATGAGTAATAAAACAAGTGCTTCTGTGGTTTTAAAACGAGTGCCAGTTCCAAAACGAGTGTTTTTTACTTTACAGTGTATGAACCATTGGACATTCACGGGCGCTGATATCAGACTGATCATAGGTTAAAAGCACTTAATTTCACACATGTGTGGCAATTTTCAAGAGATTTGAACAAAGGGTATAGATTTGTATAAACTTTGAAATTTGGGTAAAATTTTTACTGAACATAAAGGCCCGTATTCCAGAAAGGTGTTTATTAGCTAAATCAAGGTTTTATTTCTCGTCAACAGCACGACTCATTGAACTGTTCTGCTTGAAAGCTGCTATGATGCGTATCATTCCTGGACAGCTGATGCTCAGTTAAACAATATGGTTTAGCTAAACATCTTTCTGGAATACGGGCCCAACTGTCCAGGAATGGTATGCACCATTGCAGCTACATGTATCAAATGGAACAGTTCAATGAGCCGTGCTGTTGACAAGAAATGAAACCATGGTTTAGCTAATACTCTTCTGGAATACCGGCCTCTCTGTCAGTTTATGCCTGAATTTTGTTTTGTTTTGTTTTAGGTGCCCAAGTATATAGCTCAGCGTTGGGAGAAGGCAGATTCAAGTGGAGTGATAGGCTCATTAAGAATAGGACAGTAAGTTGACTAAGAATATTGTTGAATTGGACTAAAGACATCAATAAAATCCATAGTGTTTGATGTCAATCATTGTCATAGCTGTCAAGCCTCCTGATTGAAAATCATCTTGTTTATGGTTTCGCCAAGGAAACCCAACTTGGTACTTGGTACCAAGTAAGCTAAAGGAAGCTTATGGCTCCAAGATGTTTTTTTAAATTCAGTTTTGAATGCAGGAGGAAGACCGGACTAACCGGAGAAAAACCTGCGGAAGCGAGCATGGACTAAAAACCAAATGCACATAAAGCGCCGGGCGCAGGACTGGAACACGGGACCTCATTGGTGCAAGGCGAGGGAACTACCGCTGTGCCAACCCGCTCTCCCATAGGCTGAAGTCTCCTGCTTTCACGTAGCCCTCCTGACCTCCCCATCTCCCGCTTTTGAAGGAAATCTCCCGCTTTGAAAAAAACAATGTACCGCTTTGTCTGCTAACGTATATTACAGACAGTTTACACGGTACATTTTGTCGAGAAATTGAAAATGGGATTGTTATGAGTCATCTGTGCACTTATAAAACCTTTTTTTTTTTTGCTTGTCAGTTTTCAAAAGCTATGTAAACAATTTTTGGGTGTACCTTTTGGGCTCATGATATGTCAGTTGTTGGTAGTAAATTTAAGTGATAACAGTAGTCTCCCTCATCAGAATTTGAAAATGTTGACAGGTATGCATTGTTCGCATACTAAACATGTATGTTTAGTCACCAAGGTTGTGATTAGTTGAGAGCCGTCACATGACTATGTATGAACATCATTCAATAATCTGCCAACAGATGCTATTACAAGTATTCTGATTGGTTGATAGTACAATCTTTGCTTGATTCTCCTTATCATCAGAGAAATGGCAATTTTATCTATGTAAACATGATTTCAAATATTTTTTTTTTAATCATTTTACTTCATTTAAAAGGTACAATGTAAGTTGTGAGTATTTATGTGAATGATGTTCATGAAATTGGTTTCTGCAAAAATGTTTGTTTAATTGTTATGCAAAATGATTTGTTTCAGTTAATATTCAATCAATAGTCTTGCATGTACCTACCTAATTTTTTCCCCTCTTCTTTTCTCTAGCGCCTTGCATACTTTGTAAAAGGCGCTATACAAATCTCATTATTATTATTATTATTATTATTATTATTATTATTATTATTATTATTATTATGTACAGTAAATTATAGGCCTAGTACATTTTTGCCTAACAGAACTTCTGTGTTGAGATGAGCAGGGGTGATTTGAAAATTAGTGATGGGCTCTAAAATGGTGTTTATTTGCTACTCAGTCGTCCGAAGATCCCATTTTTGTCCATTGCACGGGTCGCAATGATCAGAAATTATTAATAATATAGATGTGTTACTCTATGACAATTATCGTATTTCTAAGCTCTTTAAGGTATTCTATTGCTGGATGCCTGGATCATATTAGAGCAGCTATTTTCTAACATTTGTGGTTATCCATTCAGAAGTGGACGAGAGTTGAACACCCTCCATATTAAAAGTGAAGGTCATATCAATTTTGATCTTCTAGAGTCGCTAAATACCAAAAGATGATGAGGCGGTATATATATTAACAAGGCAATTTCCTTTATCTTGGCATATCTAGTAAAATCTCTTGGCTATCTAGTGACTGCAGTGTCTGTTTTTTGTATAATACTTTTCACAATAAATTGCATTGTTTTTCGCAAACAATTCAACATCTTTCTAGTTATCATGTTTATCCAATATATTTCATATAAGCCCTTACTAATAAAAATAATGAACAAATTAAATCAGTAACAAGCAATAAAAGGTACAAACAAGTAATCATTATTTAGTGGCCTGTATATAATAGCATCTTCATTGATTTTCACATTAACCAAGTGTTTTTTGTCTCCTCTCCCTGCTAATAGAACGGCTCAGACACATGACTGGAAGTTCAGTTAGGCAAAAATGTACTATAAAAAGATCACCTTTTTATGATTTTGAAAATTATTGGTCAAATTTGGACAAACAAATATCTTTTTACACAAACAAAGGTTAATAGTTCTGCATCACACAATTTTACCAACCTCAATAGGAGGTCTTTTGCACAGATCCCAGGCATCTGACGTCATCAGCAATGATGACTGATCTGTTTCTGCAAACACTGATGGTGACGTAACTAAACAAGTATTAGAAGACACCAAATACAGTTACAATGTTAACTTTTATGATAACAACCCTGATGTTGCACCCACTATTTGTTTTGATTTCAGGAAACTTGGGAAACCAGACATCTCTTTCAATATGAATCCACAGCTAGCCAAACACAAAGACAAACCTGAGGATCCTGAGCTGATGGTAGAACACAAATTTCAAGTGCTTAGTACAATGGACAGGGTCTTAGCTGTTTACTCTGAAGGTTGGTGTTATCTAATCAAAGGCGGGCATTCGTTTTTAAAGGTGTAGGATCCTATTTCACCATGTGTATACTATAACTTACTTTTAACTGATTGACCTTGACCTTTGAAATGGAATGTGCAAGGTTTCAACCTTAGCTTGTGTCTTGCTTTCTCTTGAGAGGCAGAAGAAAGTATGCAACCCCGGGAATGAGGCTATGTATTATGTAAATACAAAAGAAATGGAAAACAGCGCTACAAGTTTGGGGGTCCAAAGACCACCTTTTTGGCAATCAGACATCTAAAATTTGGATTTGTGTCTACACAAAGGGTCAAAAAATTAGCCCCAAATTGACTATTTTATTTGGAAATCCTATTATTTTGACCATTTCTAGTGTAGCAACGGGGTGATTGGACCCCATGATTTCAGAGCTCAGCGCTACCCCTGCTGGAAAATAGGTATACCAGAAAGGAATTTTCACAAGGAACATGATGGGATGTTGAGTTTTGATCAAAAATCACTTTTTTGAGAAAATCACAAAAAGCTCATTTTTTGGCCATTTGGGCTTCCAAACAAGCTAAAAATATCAAATTGAAAAAATGGCTTCTGAATGTACTTTATAACTTAAAACAGCCATCCAGATGTTACATTGTTTTTTTCTTTTTGAGCATTTTGACCAATTTTTTGAATTTCATGCTATATAAGGTCACAAAATGACCAAAAATGGAAAAAAGGGGATTTTTGACCTTAATTGGTATGAACACCAAAAAATTGGCCCAACCCCTCAAAAATAAAAAACATGCTACATCTTAATGGGTGTTTTAAATTAAAAATCCCATTCAGAAGTAAATTTTTTTTAAATGTTACTTTTAGCTTGTTTGGAAACCCGAACAGCCAAAATCTTTTGTGATTTTCTCAAAAAATGTGATATATGGTCAAATCAACATCCCCATCATGTTCCTTGTGAAAATTCCATTCTGGAAATGTTAACTTTAAGCACTTTTTAAAAAGTTATGGTATACAAAATAAACTTACAATCACATAAAAATGAGTAACGTATTGTCTCTCCTTAAAAATGAGAATTGATTCATTACAGATAATCCTGATAGTGCACCTGAAACAAGCTCATCAAGAAACAGAAAGAAACCAGGTAAATGCAAGCTTTTTTTTATAAATCTAGAAATCTGCTTAGGGGACTCAATCGGTGGTTGCCTGCCGGTTCTTGGCGGTTCTACCGGAATAATAACCAACCGCCCAGATACGGGTTACTAAATTTAGGGACTAGGAATTTCTAAATGTAAATTTAGGATACATTTTATGTATTTTAATTTTTTTCAATTAGGTTACGAACAAATGAAATCATTTTTTTACCTTTCCTCAAAAAATTACAAAATAATTGTGTTAACATATCCGCTTGGGTTCACGCATGAACCCCACTGCTTTTAGACTTTATTAATTTCTTTTACCAATTAGTAATCTAATGTTAGTGAGTAGTGACCATCCTGAAAGTTGCATTTTCCCGAACATTTTTTAATGGTTGTAGAGGCCGAGGACGTACAGCAGTGATCCACCAGGGATTGGCTACGATTACTTAACCGACAACCAGTAGTAGTTGCCAAGGTCAACCTTGCGCTTGAGTAAAAGTTTAGATACCCAATGAGGAGGAATGTCAAAGGATGGGCTATTTTGCAACAAAAAATCATCAAATTTTGAAAATCTTGGTTGGTCAGGCCTGTAAAACAAGAGTTTTTTTAATGTGGTTGTCATACTGTTTTTAGGCTTGACGTCCAAAGACATTTGCTCGGCTGAGTGACATTCGCTCTTGAAATTCGCTAAAATGAAGAGCGAATGTCAGTCTCATTCGCACGAACATCGTTTCAATCGATGAAAGCGAATGTCACTCGCGCATTTTGTAGTGCTATGATTATTGAATAAACAAACCCAAGATCAATCTTCGCTCCAAGTCAATCTGAAAAATTGCTCAAAATTTCTCTCCCATATATGTCAGTGGCTCTTGAAATGGTTCTTCACCTTGAAATGTTTTGGCTCTTGAAATGGTTCTTCACCTAAAGAACTTTTTCAAGAGCCACTGGCACAAGACTGGACATTATTCAATGTATTTGCAAATTAATGTAAAATGGCAGCTATTGCAGATTTCTTGCCTCACATGACCAAGTGTTAACCTGTGAATCAGGAATGAAGGTTTCTCATGTATTTTATCGTTTCATTTTCAGAGTTAGCTATTGAAGGTAAAGTTATTCAAAGGATGGAGTGTAGACCTGTAGGAGGAGACCATTACATGAAAATGAAAAGGTAGGTTAACTGATAGGAGGGTAAGTTGATAAAAGCCCGGGGGGGGGTACTCAAAAAAAATAAATTTGGTAGGTATGTGAGATCCGCAATATCGAACATAGGGTCTTGCCGAACAAATTTTTTGTCAAAAATAGGGTCTATAGAACTGATTTTTTCTCGAATTGAGGTCTCTGGAACTGCTTTTTTCCCATAAAAATATGACTATTTGAGCTGAAAATCGCTCAAAATTAACTTGAAAACATAATAAAACACATTTTTAATCATTTTCTTTGAAAATGGGGTCTTTGGAACTGAAGCAATCTTGAAAAGAGCATCTTGGGGAGCGGAAGAGGAGGCTTGAAAAGGGGGGTCTCGAGGGCGGCACCTACCCGTACCTTCAAACAATGTAAGCATTCAGTAGCACCCCCTGCCCCCTTGGATCAAAAGGTGTCAGGCCAATGCTAGTTCCTCTGCCTCTTAACACTGACTAAAAACTCAAATACAGACAAATTAATCTTAGGAGATATTTGGTAACTGATATTTATGGCCATCAATGAACCACTCATGTACCATATGCTCAGTATGTGACCCTATTTGACCAAATATGAGTGAATTTAAACCCTATTTGAAACCAAATGGTACCATATCTGTTCAAATGAATACCTATCTGAGACCGCACGCAAGTTAGATGCAATAATGATTACAAAAGTGAGATTATAAAAAGGTCCTTCTATAATCATATGAACAATTTTATAGAGTGTTGACAAGTTTATGCAGCATTTTTATAGCGTCACACTAATAAAATAATGGACTAACTTCCATGGCTGCCATATGACATTTCTGTGTACACTCATTCTTCTATGACGCCCTTTGTCTAACACAATTGAACTCACCAAACATAACATATCATTAACAATGGATATTGATTTCATTCAATATGATGTAAAGCACAGCACTCCCTATAAGCCTTTTGAGGATGGTTGTTATTGCACTTGTCAATTGAACATGTTTTGTATTTACCGGGATTTGCCCCAACTGATGAAGTAAACCCTCTTCTATTGTTTACCCAACTTGAATGTATTTTCATAGAAATGTAGGATATAAATGTCACATACGGCAGCCTGGGAAGTTAGGCCATTATTTTTTTCGCGTGACGATAGGCAATTTTAACACATCATAACATAAACCACTCTTTTTGAGTTTGATACCCTATCGGAGACTGAAAAGCCAAATTTCAGGCATGAAAATTATCAGGTTTTCAGTTGATTTCATCTTTTTTGTGTTTGGGATTATACACCTTTTTTTTAAGCTTTTTCTTGTTAAGTCAGCCTTTTTAAGCTATTTGGTATGCAAATTTTGACCCTTTTAAATTTGTGAAAGTCATTTTCATGCCTGAAATTTGATACCCTATTTGATACCCTATGTTTGATGCTATCGCAAAATGCGCGTTAAGCTGACACTTTTCCTACAGAGATACGGCTTATTTAACATAACATAAAACAGAAGAAAAACAGGAAATTATGCAGAACATGTTTGTGTTTCTTAACCCTAACCCTGGCACACCAAAGTGCATAGAATACTGCACAACACCGAAAAACAGGCAAGCTATTCAGTCCTAGCCCATACAGCAAAACACACAAGGTTTGTGTGTGAGTCATGCATGAACTTGAACCTGCAAGGAGTGTGCTTGTAATCCTACACCATGCAGTTCGGGATACAATGCTGTATGTTTAGAAATTTGATTGTATTGTCATTGTAATGTCCACTAGGGTTAGGGTTAATGGACAAAAAGATCCGCATATCATTTTAAAATTATGTTTTAAACAAATTTAGATCTTTATCTCAGATAGTCAGATGTGCAACTTTAGTGATACAGTATGTGCCTCTGAGAGGCTAGTGCTTGAATCAAAAGGGATTTGGAAATTGTGGTATTTGCTCTAGAAGTGGCTACATAACACTTTAGTTTTTTACTTCAACTGGTCCAAACTATACACACAGCTCACAGTCATTACATAACACTTCTGTGGTGATTGAGTGCTTTTGGTAGGAGGACTTCAACATTGATGCTAGCAGCCATGTGAATATTTCGGACCAGTATTTGGAAATTAATCCAATCAACAAAGTTCATTGAAGCACAATGAAATTGAATACGCCAGTACAAGAAAACCCCAACTCCAATAGCTCCCTTCTGTAAATTATACTTACAAAATACAAATGCATACAAATCTCTGAAAATGCTTTTACATCACTAAAGAACATTTCAATGTCTATATCCCAATCATAGTGTCACATTTGACCTTATAGTTGACTTTTTAGACATTGCTAGATAATTGTTATAGTATATATTTGCTATATTTAAACAGCCAGTACAAGAAAACCCCAAACTCCATGAGCAACTATATACTATAACAATTATGTCTAAAAAAGTCAACTGCAAGGTCAAATATGACACTATGATTGGGATATAGACATGGAAATGCTTTTTAGTGATGTGAAATCATTTTCAGAGATGCTATTTTATAAGTATATGTATAACTTACAGAAGGGAGCTATTGGAGTTGGGGTTTTCTTGTACTGATGTATTCAATTGTTTATCTTCGTTCTACAGGGTGTCCACGAATGATTTATACCCGGTTTAAAAAAATCAGGAAAAAATACTAAATCATAATGTTTCATAAAACCAACAGCTTTTCTACAATAGTACATACGTTTTCTACATTTTCCATAGGTTTCATAAAAATATCATGCTCTGTGCGATGACGTAAATGAAAATTAATGCAAACATGGTTTTGATCTGTAAAATAATCATGCAGGTATAATAAATACTTGTAATATGCACTCTTACCAATGCTAGTAAAGTTTAATGAATACAACTTGACCAAATTTAAATCTCCTTTCTTTGCTTTTGTAATTTTCTATGATCTACAAAAACAATTACCTTGCTGACTTCTGAATCTATTCCTACTCAGAATAGCGAGATAGTCTTAATCAGATAGGGAATAGGACATGATATTGGCGGGCAAGTTGAGAAATCACAGTTGATTATGTCAACATACTTTATCGTGTTGAGGTTCCCGTCGCCAATACTGGTCCTAATATTGAGTTGTTACCCATACCCATCAAAACTACTAACTTTGGTTGTCATTAGCAATGTCAAATGTAAAGGTGGGTTTCCCTTAGGCGCGTAACATCTTACATTATTTATAATGGTCATTCTAAAGCTGTTCAAGCGTAACCAAAATCGATAATTATTTCTTTCTCTAGGATACCCTTTATATCCTTCATAGTTTTAAAAAAACATTCATTGTATTTTACGTTTTAACTTAAGGAAAGTAAAAGAGGGTTTCAATGTAGTCAGATTTAATTGAATGTGCAAGTTCAACAATTTCTCTGATTTACAATTCTCAAAATATACCCTGTTTGGAAAAATCTCTATAACTTTCTCCACAGGAACGTGCGGTTTGAAAAATTCAAAATTCTTCAGAAAGCTAAAGACATATTTAATTTGAAAATTAACATGATTTGACAAAATCCTTACCCACTGGTCCACAAAAAATTTGATAGCCGGGTATAAATCATTTGTGGACACCCTGTAGAATGCTCTCGTATCAAATGATTTTTTTAAACATATTGGCCCGTATTCCAGAAAGGTGTTTAGCTAAATCAAGGTTTTATTTCCCGTCAACAGCACGACTCATTGAACTGTTCTGCTTGAAAGCTGCAATGATGCGTATCATTCCTGGACAGTTGATGCTCAGTTAAACAATGGTTTAGCTAAACATCTTTCTGGAATATGGGCCTTAATCTTTGTTTTTATTATTATTAGGGTACAGATCCAGCAAGCACAGAAGCCAGTGAGGGTGACTCAGCAATTAAACTCACATGTAGTGAGGACATACAAACCAGTCAAAGACCACCAAATGAATGTAAGCAACTTCTGTAAAATAAGGCCAAGAAACAAAATGTTGTGTTACCCTTTTGAGGGGAAATTTTAAAGTTGGGTCGGTCAGTCATGATTCTTTTTTTTTTTCTTTTCCAAAAGGAGATTATGACCTTTAAAATTCCTCAAATTTTTGATTGTTATCTTATTTTTTGAAAAATTGCCAAAAATTGCCATTTTGGTGGCAACAGGGGATGTTTTATATTTTTTGACCTATTTTGACATTTAAAAAAAAAATAAGATAAAAATCAAAAATTTGAAAAAAAAAACCTTCCTAGACATTTGTTTCTAGATTCCAAAAAGTTCAAAATTTCACAGCTTTGTCGCTGTGACATATATTTTTTGAAGAAACTTACGGTTGTTGTAGCGGCAAGCGTTATGAGATGATCGATACAGACAAAGGTTTGTCGCACGGCAAGGCTTTTTCAAGTTGAAATGAATTCAACATCTAAAGCGACATAAAGTAACAATGCTTCAAAGCTAGACTACAGAACTGTAAAGCTACAAAGTTTGAAATGAAGCAAGCGACAGAGCTACAAAAAAGGCTCCAAAGCTACGATAAGTATTAAAGCAGCATAAGGCCAAAAAAAAAAATTGTTTGGTTGCCTTTCACAGCTTTTTTCAAAGAGGGTCGGTCAGTCGTGTTTTTTTTTTTTTCTTCTTTTTTTTTCAATACTCTTCCACGGACCACTAGGTCGATCGGCAGCTCCAGCCTTCACAACTTCCCCGCGACATCCAAATCAAAACAATCAAATACCTCTTGTAGTGATTTGGGACATCCTAAACATTTTGAGGGTTGAATATTGAAAAAAGCAAAAATATAACATTTTTTCTTTGTAGTTTTCGGTAAGTTTTCCATCTTTTTGAGATAGGAAAATATTTCTCAATAAAAAACGTTTATGTCGGGCTGAAAAATAGGGTCGGTCGGTGGAGGGCAACCAAACAATTTTTTTTTGGGCCTAAGACTTGAAGTAAGAAACAGATAATCACAAATGTATTCTTATCTTTGCAACTAGATTGAATACAACAGAAAGAAGAAGGAAGAAGGCAAGAAAGCTCGCATGGACAAAGATAGAGTCAAAGATTTGTTATTCAGTGCCTTTGAACGTCATCAGTATTATACTTTTAAGGACTTAGTTGGTATCACACAACAGCCTACAGTAAGTGTTCTTGTATTCACATCGAGATCGAGACCTAGGTCGAGATAGGACCGTATGTGAAAACATGAATTTGAATTTATTGCACATTAATCATATTTGTTAATTAATATCCAATTAATTAGGAAGGGACTGAAATTTTTGCAATCTTGAAGAGTTCAACGTCAAAGTATTAATTCCCAATTTTCTCAAAAATGCCAAAAATACGAGATAGAACCGTATGTGATGTAGCCGACGAATTCATTTACAGAATCGTAGTCTTTGCATGCGGAAGACAATTTTGCTGCATTTAGGGCTGGTTCAAGATTACGCTGGTCCCCGGCCTCTTATGTCTTCAACAACTCCACACTGACATAAGACGCAGGTATCCGCTAATGAATCTAAGCACTTGATTGGCCCGTGCCCTGAAGGCATTTGTTTTTTCCGCGTCAAACACACAACATGCGTGACGCATTGGTGATTGGGCGAATTCTCGTAACGCGTTGTTAAACGCGGGGCGCCATGCAGAGGTCACGCATGTAAACATCGCCATTTTGTCAACCTCTTCACCAAAGCCTTCCAATCACGAACGTTTGCCGTGTAGTTTGATAGGGCGAGTGAGCTGTCAAGTTGTGTAATTCTACTGGTCAAAATTTTGACTAATTTTGATCAGCCAATACCTGTGGTGATGGGCAGTCTGAACCATATAGTGAAGCGCCCACATCGAGGGTACCAGCGTAGTTCAAGATGTGTTGCTCAAAAATGAGAATCAACCAAATTTATTGGCAAATCACTGTGGGGAAGTAATTCCTTACTATTTATTTGTATCAAAAAATGAAAGTAGGCATGTGAATTTATTAATGCAAACAATATTTTTTAATGATATATTATTACACATTAGCCTTTTAGAGTAGCTCTGCAGATGCCCAACAAGGGGTGAAATAGTCCTGGTTTTAAATGTTACTTGATTCAGCGGCAAAGCTAGGGTATTTTATTTGCGTGCGTATGGGTGTGTTAGGGGTGTGTTTGGGGGATGTGGGTGAATGTGAGGGGGGGGGGGGAATGGTGTCACACAGAGGCATGTTTTGAAGTTGGGAAGTCTTATTGAAAATTGATGCATTGTATTCTATTCTTTAACAAAATAATTTTCATTTTGATTAGAGATTAGAGTAAAAGTACACAAACATTTTGTCATAAAAATTTTATAAGCATTTGCCCTAATGTTATCTCCCTTTGTTCTTTTTTCATACAATTGCAGCCATACTTGAAAGAAATTTTACGAGAGATTGGTACGTACAACGTGAAAGCTCCGCACAAGTTTATGTGGGAACTCAAACCAGAGTACAGACATTATCAGGGCGAAGATGAGTGAAATTCGGCCGAGATGTTAGTGGGCCTTCTTTACGGACAGATTTGACAATGCGGGGCAATGTGCAACATTAACACACACCCTTTTGTGTGGGAACTTGAGCCTATGTATGGATATTATCCCAGGGGAAGGGGCACTCAAGCATAATGTTGCATGTGGCATAGTGTGACCACAGTTTTTCAAAACACCCCCTAAACGGTGATTTTTTCTGAAGCCAAAACATACCCTTTTTCCCCTATTCACACCCTAAATGGGATTCTTACTGTTACCGTTTTAACACTAGGGTTTTGAAAAAGTACCCATTTCTTGAAAATGGCTGCTTTCGATACCCTAAACGGTGTCACCTGATTCACTCTTCTGTCCTCAAAAACAGCCCTAATTCCCCTATTTCTTGGTTGCGCTATTCCTGCAGCATTTCATATTGAGTTCCCCCCTCCCCCGGGATGTTATCAAAGAGAAGATGCATTGACAAATATTTTTGCATTAAGGAGTTAGATAAGCTATAGGCAAAATGAATATTTATTGGACAATTTATACAAAAATCCATAGTATGAGTTGCATTGAAACACAATGGGGCCCTGCACTCTGGATTTGTGTTTACACTGTCCAATAAATTATTGTTTGGCCTATTCATTTATTCACTCATGCATCTCTTCTGACAGGCTTGTATCAATGATATGAAGGTGGTGTGTAACAATGATAAGAAGGTGGTATGTAACACTCGCAAGCACGGACTATGGGTAATCACGGTCTAACCAGCGAGGATGTTCATGTCTGTTCAGTACTCAATGCAGACAAAATTAATGACAACCGTGGACCGTCTGAACATGCTTTGTGGGAATCTAGTTCAAATGCGTGCAGTTTCTCATATTTTGCATCTATTCATCCCAAAACCAGAGGAAGGGCCATGTTTTTGCATGTGACCTTGTTTGAAGTTCTGTGTCCTTGGTGGAACACATTAAAAACAATTGGTGCTTGTGTTAATAGCACTCGAGGAGAGTATGGACTGTCTCAATGATATAACAACCTCAAAAACAGATTATAGAACATATTTGAGACTTTCAAATGGAAAAAATATCATCAATCTCCTTAACTACATGTACTCTGGATTGCATTATCAGATCCTCATGTGAGTGCAAGAAAGTTGTATCTGCAGTGGCTCTTAAGTCATATTTATTTGACACCCAGTCACTAGAATGTGAAAAAAACCAACCAAATTTCCCAGCCATATGTCAGTGGCTCTTGAAATGGTTCTTGTGATGGTGTCATCTGAAGAGCCATTTCAAGAGCCACTGACCAAATACTGGATATTATAGAGTGTGCAATCTAAATTAATGACAAATGGCAGCTATTGCAGATACGACCGTCCTGCAATCACATAACAACTGGGATTAGATGTCCCTATTTTTTTCAATAAGTTGTACCAAAGTATGCTTATTTTAAGTTTAGAAATGAATATTTTGTTACCATATCTATTTGCTCTTTCACTTTAAAACCGGTGTTTGCCTGCTACATGTTTTGAGATTGTACCAATTCGACCAATTTTAACAAAGTTTGGGAGGGGCTTGTGCCAAAATAACTAGCTGAATTGACTAAATAATCAAAAAAAGCATCTCTCTCACATTCTCAAATCCTGTTGCGAAGGGCATGAACCAAGGGAGTTTTATAGGGGAACCAGTTTTCTCCGCCATCTTGTGTCGCTCATGGAGCAGAGTTATTGTACCTCCGGATATACTCGGATTTTGGCCCGATATTCAGGCAGATCGCGTAAATCTTCATTTGACGCACACACATCGTTTGCATTTTGTTTCACGCGCAAACCGCGTCTGCGTTTCAAGTAGCGTGTATTGCGAATTTCTGTGATCAAAGTACGCCAATTTTCCCGCTAATCCGTCGCGAAGACCTTCGAAGTGTGGCACGCGGAGCCGTAAAATGCCGTAGGTACAATAACTCACCCTCCATGAGCGATAATCCAAGATGGCTGCCGCCCCATAGGATTTACCTGGCGGGGAAATCAAAATGGCGGAGAAAACCTGTTCCCGTATAAAACTTCCTTGGCATGAACACACCTGGCGAACTTGATGTAAGGATGTGGAGTCAACCCGAGGACAAAACCCCTTTTACGTGGACTCTTATCCATTTTTGTCACAACTTACTTTGAATTGGCAGGAAAAACAAAATGCAGATGTGAACAAAAATCAATGTGGATTAAATCTACCGTAATTTCCAGAATATAAGCCCCACCCCCGGAAAAATAAAAAAAATTAAGATTCAAGCATCGGCGTATAAGCCGCAGAGGCTTTTGCCGGAGTATAAATCAACATATAAGCCGAGGATTATATTCCGGAAATTACGGTACTTAGATACGAACCAACATATCTGTGATATGAACATGACTTAGAAAAATAAATTGTTATGTTGCCCTCAGCGACCGACCCTATTCAAAAATTAAAAAAAAATATTGGGGTCGGGAAAGCACCCAATTTTGCTCAGATTGGGTGTTTTTTTGAAAATGTTTTAAAATAGTGGTAAATGCACCCAAATTTGGTACTTTGTGTGCTTTAAAAAAAAATAATTAAAAAATATATATTTTCCGACC
>JXSR01S040128.1:1233-14907 GCA_000969725.1 Ophiothrix spiculata | reverse complement strand
TTCTCCTTAGGCAATTGCTCCATGCTGTAAATGTCTAACGAACCAGTAAACTAGGGAAATGTTGTCCCTTTGACAACGAATCTCAGTAATGGACATACCCCAGACGCTTAACTCGGGGTGTATTTATCCCCGGACACTTTCAAGGAATGATTGTCCATGGGCAATGTCCCTAGGAATCAAAGTCAACACCCGGACATACATACCTGGATGCCGGACATGAATACCTTGGAACTAAAGTCCACCGGATTATTATCCCCAGCTTTCTTAGAACCTTTAGTTCTTCTTTAGTTAGAAGCTTTCGTTACTGGCACACCGGTGTTGCAGGAATGTAAGTCCCCCGTTCTTATTGTCCGGGTTGTACAGTAAAGTATAGGCTAACAACTCTCACGCAATATTAATTTCACGCTTTACTCGGTCTATGGAAGGCGGACTACCATTTCAGGGGGAATAAGATTCCTTTCACACCGGCATTAGATTTGGATACATGTATCATACCTATGAATTTCCAGTACTTTTAGCATTAATATGATTTACTTCTTTAGAAATGTGCTATGCAATGACTTATAGGAAAATATGAGTGTAATTTTGCATAACCTTGCTGCGAGGTCACGATGTGTTTACGGCATTATATAGGTTCGAATTCAGCGGACACCAATCGAACACCAGCCGGTGACCGATCGGAGTCAGGACGGAGTCCGTGCGGAGACCGGGAAGTGTCCGTGAGCCGTAGAGATGCTGGGAGCATGCCGCAAGAATTTAATTATGAGTTAAAACCTTGCCGCATGTATACGATTTCCTCGTCGTTATGGGATCATAACAACCGGCGTCCGACCGGTGACCGGTGCATCACAAGCATTCACCGGTGTCATACCGGCGTTGCGGCTCCCTTACGATTACCAGACACCTATGTTACCATAGCATGACCAGGGTATCTAAAACAAAACGGTCTTCATACCAGCACGTCGGCTCGCAACATCCATTGCCAAAATTGCTTACCTTCCGGAATTTTACACAGTCGACCTGTAAACCCATCCTCACAATTGCAAACAAATCGGTCTTCATAACCGCACGTCGGCTCGCAACATCCATTATTTGCACAGGTCACCTGTGCGCACTAAAATCAGAATCAAAGTGTTGAAATAAGTTTGGTGTTATGGGAGGGATTGAGATTTTTTTCTTAGTAATTGTCACAGTAAATCCATCTTTGGTTTATTTACGACGTATGTCTTAACCTAATTACGGATGTTTATTAGCTACTTTGTTTCTTTTGTTTGTTGGCTATTTTGCTTTTTTAGTTAGCGTGTAGTTCTACAATTCCCGGATTACAATCATATATTGGCCCGACATTGGTAACCGATTGCCAATCTTGGCATCGGTATTTAATTGCATTAAATATTGGCCCAATCTTGGCTTTCTATTGGCATTGGCATTGTCTCGGTAACCAATATTGGACCAACAATGGGTTAGCATTGGCATTGGCCCGATATTGGGCCAATGGACAGCCAATATCGAACCAATATTGGCCCAACTAAAAACGTATATTGGGCCAATGTAGGGCCAATATATGATTGTTATCTGGGTGAATATCGTATGAAGTTGGTTCAGGTGTCAAATTAAAGCTTTTTAAGAAGATCTAGGGCTTGGTCTTGGTTTTAAAAACACTTCAGGTTAAGGGGGTTATGACAACTCTGGACAAGCCAAAATCTGATTTTGAACCACATGGATCTTTGATTTTCTGACCTTCTGAAAAAAAGCAAAGACTTTGTGAATTTAAAGCCAAGACCAATCCCTGGCTTATGGTTTAAAGAGTATTTCTGCCAATTTTGAGCTCTGTAGGGGTATACTTTTTACTCTACATTTTGTTGAATGGCGGAATTTGGTGAAAATATTAAATAGCAGATAAATTGATTTTAACATAATTAATGATAATTTTGCTTCAACTTGTGAACGAAGTCACAATTTCTGTTAATTTGACCCTAGTATAGCCTGTATGCCAAATTCCATTGCTCCAGTGGAAAAAGAGAGGGCAGCAAACAACTCAGATGCATAAAAAAAAACAATAAGTATGTTTTGGTACCAGTTGGTATTCAAATATTAATTTGTTGCACCGGTTGCCATGGAAACGGGTTCGTAAACAAACTAAAAATGTTGAAAAAAAATTAAAGCGTTTTTCATATTTTGGAAATTGTTAATCTAAACTACATTGTCCAACCTGTTCAAAAATGCAAAAAACCTGATTTTTGGGGGGTTCAAACCCTCCCATAACACCTTTTAATTAATGTCCTTTAGAACATCAAGGATTTATCATCCCCTGAGATTTTAGTAGAATGAAAAATCCCAGGCACTGCTCCCTCTTGCAGATTGTGATCAAAATGTTGAAATTTTGACGATGCTGTTGTCATTGTTGTCGCTTTATCGTCGTTGTTATTGTTATTGTTGTTGCTTTTGATGATGCTACTTTTGTTGTTATTGCTAGTGCTGATGTTGTTTGAAAAAAGTTTTTTCTTTTTTTCCAACACGTTTTGATCAATCAATTTACCTCTGCCAAATAACTGTCGTCGATATCATAATGTATCCAGTCAACACTTGAACTAACATCTGATTGAAAGTCGCTCTTTCTTGCGTTGTTTAGCTGGCATGTTTTGTCAATTTTGTTCCAATTAAATGACACACATTGGTTTGGTAATGACAAGCATGTAGCAGCACAGTCTATCTTGCTTCGAGCCTTCAATTCCTTTAGTAAATGATTAGCTAACCTTTGAGCGTTAAATTTCTTGAATGCATTCTGTCGACAGCGTGAACCTTGAAAAAGTTAATGAAAACAAGAAATAAAATTTCATTTTTACAACATCAAGTATAGTATTTTCATCAAAAAAACAGTATTTATTGAGCAAGTTCAATTCCAGAGATAATCACCATGAGATTACAGCCCGCTAGTCCTTAGACTGGTTTCCCAGTCCGATGATTCGCTAGTTGGAAAGTTCGCTGGTCAAAAATTAAATAGGGTTTGCTAGTCCGAAATGAAAAAGGGTTCGCTAATCCTAAATTCTCTGTCACACATCACCGTATAGAGCAAAACATACGCCTAACGTACTTAATCCCACTATTGTTCTGTTTTATGCATTGTTGTTCGTCATGTGTTCGTTACAAGTACGTTCAATAGGTTGTCCACACAATCTGTCAAGCGTTTAATTCGTTATTCATACGGTGGTGGCCCGTTTAGCGCACGTTCAATTAGTGAAACCTAACATTTTTACGTTACTCGTACGTTTTGCTCTATACGGTGATGTCTGAAGGCTCGCCAGTCCGAAAATGAAAAAAAAGGATCCTGAAAATGAAATATTAAGGTTCGCTGGTTCGAAAATGAAATAATGTTCGCCAGTCCAAAAATAAATATGCATTTGTCTGAAAAATAATTGGTTTTGTTGATTAGCAACCCGAAGGTTTTTCGGACAAGCGGACCTTTTTTCAATTTCGTACTGGTGAACCTTATTTCATTTTTGGACTGGCGAACCGTTATCGGACCTTTTAAAATTTAGGACTAGCGGACCTTGTTTCATTTTCGGACTAGCAAACCTTTTTCAATTCGGACTTGCGGAGTGACGTACTTTTATTCAAATTCGGACTAGCGAACCCTCGGGTACAGAAAAATGCGCTTTCGGACTGGCGAACCTTATTTCATTTTTGGACTAGCGAACCTTCGGACTAGCGGGCTGTTATCAAAATAATATTTGCTATATGGAGGAGCACTTTGACTACGTCAATTTGGTAATAGAGCATAATAGGCTATGCCAGGGATAAAGGTCCGCGTTTCGATCCAATGACTGTAAAGAAATAAAGCCCGTGACTAATGTTGCTTGTTAGGGTTTTTAGTTGTTGTTTGCATGTTCTTTACTGAATACCCGGACAATTAACTCCGGTGGACTACAATTAGCTAGTTCAATTGTTCTGTCCGTGCATACAAATGCATTTTGTAATCCGCAGTAAACTATTTTGTTAACCCATTACTTATTCTATTCACTGGACTCAATAAGCTTTTCGTCGAAGACAATAGCCTATCCTATGCTTTGATTGAGAGGCCTCTTTTGTGCGGTAAAATTAATTCGATACTTCTTTTGTCATTTACGATTTAGTTAACAAAATCCTTTGTCCTTTAATTAGATAACTTACGACAAACTTGAACAGGCTAAATGTATAATTCATACTACATCGGAAATGAGTTGATTTGTTATGAAACTGCTGTACATTTTAATGACGAATCATGACATCGATTTTAAGTTATTTCTGTTACACTATTTTACTGAAACCAATTTCTTATCCCTTCCATTATTATCGAAATTCAACTTTTGTTGAATTACCGCACAAACAAAAGGTATGCTTAATTCATGTGCTTCCATGGTAATGGTACTAGTACTGAATGGTACTATATAAATAATGTTACATATGATCAATATCAATATTCGTGACAAGAGACGACATTCCCTTTCAACATGAATTCATGTGTGTGCTATTTTTATCCGAAACTGGTTCACACAAACAACAATGTTTGACAGACAGGTTTTATTATTTTTAGAAGTAACAGCCTTGACTTTAATGTACAATATTGTTACCATCTCGAACTCCTATACCGAAGATATCTAAAGATGTAAGAATTATCATTTTAAGAGTATTGTGCTTACATCTTCGTAATCGTACAAATAAACTTCAGATCACGAGCAGTTTTTGTATTTGAAGAGTTTGTTTCCAAAAGGGAATAACTCCAAAAAAGTGAAATTGGAGAAAAACACACTTTTTTTATATCCATTTGGAACTAAAATGGTAAACTTTAGTGGAGTTAATGCCTTTTGGAACTAAAATTGGTCATTTTATGGCAAACCTAACACAGTAAAGTATACCTGAAAAACCAATTATCAAAACAAACGTTTTTGGGAAAAAAGGGGTTCATTCCATGAAACCAGATACTGCTCATTTGTACCAATAACTCAATTTTAACAAAATGTGGAGTTATTCCCTTTAGGAACTGAGCTCTTCATTTTTTATAATCAAAATTGTTGAAATGGAACAAGAACAATAGGAATTTGAAGGTACAAGCAATTCAAATGTATTACATAACCTATAAATTTGAAATTGTACAGGGTTGCTTAACTCAAAAACTTTCACTGGCAACATTGAAATATTTTTATGCCCGACGTGTTTCTATAAAACGACGCCGTGAAAGTATCAGTAACAACCCGCTAGTCCGACGGTTCGTTAGTCGTAAAGTTCCCTAGGTAAAACCAAATGAAAAATTGGTCAAACAATTGTCATTTTTGAATGCAACCGTTATGTAAACCATTTTTAAAATATTCGAGTTGGCTATGGTAAACCTGGGAGGTCAAAAATGCAACCGTTCTTGGCCGCGCGTCCGTACACCCACCTTTCCACTAAGTACCCCTTCGGGGTTCGCCAGGTCGAAAGTGTATTTTCCTATACCTGAGGGTTCGCCAGTCCGAATTTGAAAAAGGTCCGTCAGTCCGAAAGTAGGGTTCGCCAGTCCGAATTCAAAAAATGGTCCGCTAGCCGGAATATGAAGTAAGGTTCACTTGTCATTTCCCCTGGGTCCGTGACATTAACACAAGAACCTATCTAGTTAATTATTCGAGAAAAATATGCTGAATTCATTATATTAAGTAAAAAGTATAATGTTCCCCTCAGCAATATCTTGGTACATTTGTATTTTCATTGGCAACACGATGTCCGTCTGTATGATTTCATTATATTGTTTAAACAATTTATTACCTGGGCATTACCACGTGGTTTTACGTATTATTCAATCAATTTTAATAAAATTTATTAAAGTATTGTTTAATCAGTTGGCAATGATTTGAAAAACAAAATTCATAATAATTGATTACACAACGATACACTAGCCCAGTTCAAATGTTCTGTTCGTGCATAACAATGCATTTTGTAATCCGTAGTAAAATATTTTGTTAACCCATTACTTATTCTATTCACTGGAGTCAATAAGTATAGATAATCCCCACTTAAGAAATTGCAATCCCTGACAGTCCTTTTGTGTTTACACGATAAAAAGCACAACTAAAAATCTCTAGGCGTTATGCTTTTCGTCGAAGACAATAGCCTATCCTATACTTTGATTGACAGGCCTCTTTTGTGCGGTAAAATTAATTCGATACTTCTATTGTCATTTACAATTTAGTTAACAAAATCCTTTGTCCTTTAATGATATAACGGACAAAACATTTGAACTAAGCTACTGCACAGAGAAATCTCTGATTGTTTATATTGATTTCTTATTTTTATTTATTGCTTTCATTGACTTCATTTGTTAATTTCTCCAAATTAATTAATGTATTTTAAACCCACGTTGAAGTCAGAGCATTGCATATTTTATTTGCTCAATGTAATCTTCTATAATAATATGTTTATTCGAAAGAATTTAAGATCGTAATTATCTTAAGACTGGACAAGAGGTATGTACACGGTTGCTCATATATATATCATGTTCTATAGTTTCTCTAATGTTGTCATCTTTTTTAAGTAAAGTATTATGTAATATGATAATTTTAAATGTGCAATTTTGATGTTCTATATGGTGTTTTTATATGATGTAATATTTCTTGTATTTTGGACATGATCCACTATCAGAAATAAAATATAATGAATCTAATAGAATCTAATAGTTGGAATAAAAGTATTGTTACCACTTTTTTATGTAAAGGTCAATTTATGATGAAAATATCTGGAAACTTATATTGCTTTTGGTCAAATTTGATAGGTAATCTTGTTTGGTGTAAAATTGACCTCTGGATGTGATCAATTTTGTCATGTACTGGTAAGGGGGCAACAACAAAAATGGGTCAAAAACGTGATTTTTAGGTCAAATTTGATTTGACCCCGCCTTGTTCAAGGTCACTTCTCTACTCAAGTTGAGTGGTCATATGGAATGTTTATCTGTAGTAGCGTGATATACAGGTGATTGAATGTCTTTGTCACGCTTGATTGAGCCAAGAGAATGCTTGGAAGCAAAGCACAAAATGATCTTTAAACTCCCCTCAATTTACAAAAACAGGGTTGTAGTGAACGTGGAATGGTTCCCGGCGGCTTATGACATCTTAAAAGGTTTTGAAGATGTCATATACCGTCAGGGACCTTCCACGGTCACCACAACCCTATATACAACGTTTGCAAGTGCCAGTCAAATTGCTTTGAACTTTATATAGCAAGAATGTGTACGTGATAATTATATCGGAGAGTATTTTTTCAACGCTCAGTATTAATAAACTTCCAAGAAAAAACCTGTGAACGAAATTGATTCTCAGCACTGAAATCAATCAATTTCTCAATAATTAACTTTCTCTTTTAAGCTTTGTGGTTGTGAAAAATGCAATTTCATTCCATGGTACATGTGGTATGCATAGTTGAAATTTATTAAAAAATTTTCATTTTACAACTTATATAAAAATAGCACTGATAATGTGCGTATCAGCTCGTACCGGAGCTCAACCAACTACTCTTTCTTTATGTGACCCAAGCTAAAACAATGCATGTTCTCTATTACTTAGATCCCGTTATCCCGAATTCTTTTTGGATGACCCTCGGGTCATTCAAAAAGTTCTACTTGTTGCATCATAAATTTTGTTCTATTAAAGGTAGCTGCTTATAAATTGGCGGTAATATAGCTAAGAATGTCACTTACACATATAGTGAAAAAATCGTATTAAAACCTTTTTAGATTTGTTCTGTAACTTAAATATTTTTTTTTAGATTTTGCAGGTTGCGTATATTCTTTTGCCTCCCAAGAGAAAACGAGAAGCAAACGGAGGTTAACATTTCACAATATGCTTTTCAGATGTCAAGGTCAATCAGTTAAAACTAAATTACACACATGCTAAGATAGGAATCTACACCTTTAAATGTAGTTTCTTGAACATTTGCAAAAATATACCCACGAATGTAATCTACACATAATTTTAAAAATCGTATCAATACCTTCTCTAGATTTTTGTAGGTGTCTTGACAAACCACAGTAAGGTTCGGTACACCGGAAACGATGAAATATCTAATGACGTTGCACTTGAAATTATGTGTGCAGCTACTGTATGAACAACCACCAGTATACCCACAATTTATTTAAGTTAGAGAACAAATTTGAAATGAAAGTGTACTTAACAGTCCAACAAGTAGTAAATGTGTAACTGATAAAGTAACCTGGTTACTGATAGAAATTACCCAGAATGCCCAAATTTTAAAGGATGTCTCGTACCCTCTAAGGTTACGAAATAGGCATAGTGTGTTTCTCTATACCGAGACTTTTCCAAGTGTGTTTTTATTTGAAAATAATAGTAAAAGGGTTTACACCACATTTTTCAGTCAAAATGATAAATATAGTTCCCTTTGTGATCTACTATGAAAATGTATTAAAAATGAAGCTTAATAATGCAACCAATTTTACATCTTCTGTTTTTGAGGTCAACTTCTTTATAAACTGTGTCTTTGGTGATTTTGATAATTTGCTGCAGGATCCTTTTATTGTTGTTCTTGTGAATGACCATCTATTTTCAATTCGCTGACTAAGTGTGACATCAAAATCAATAGTTGCCAAGTGACTGGTTCACACTTATTGTAATTTGAACCAGGGGCATCGGAACCGTGTGGGCCATGTGGGCTTTGGCCGCACCACTTTTCAGCCAGAAAAAATAAAAATATATTAATTTTAATTAATTTAATGTGGTTTATTATGGTCCAGCATCAATAACCATAAAATAGTACTGTATATAGTCGTTTTTAGTATTTACTTTCTTCTGGGGCTTAGTTGTTCACTTATTTTTAAGACCTAATGGGCCACATTTTCCTTCCGACGCCCCTGATTTGAACCACGATCAAAATGATCACAACACATACTCAATGGGTAGCAAACTGAGCGTGAACAAAGCGTGAACCAGTAACCAGGATATGACGTTTTAACTTTGTCAGCGAATTTAGGGCAGCGTTTTTAATCATCCCGTATAACTACATTGTTATGTTGTATAATATTTTCATTGTATAGCAATACTACAAGGCTATATTATGGCCAAGAAAAGGTATTGATACGATTTTTTCACTATGTGTAGGTGATATTCTTAGCTATATTTGTGTTATTTTTTAAGTAGCTATCTTTGATAGAACAAAAATTATGAGACAACAGGTATAACGTTTGGAATGACCCTCGTAAAGAGACACAGTTTACGGAGAAATTGACCTTAATTAAACAAGATGTAAAATGATGGCATTATGAAGCTTTATTTTCTAAAACATTGTCATAGTAGATACCAAGGGGGAACCAAATTCAATTGTTTGACTGAAAATGTAGTGTAATACATTTAAGGGTAAAGGGAATCCATCTGCTCAGGAAAATGTGAATCCTAACTATTTTTTGAAAAGATAAATAGTTTCCACTGCATTTGCGGGGACTCGAACCATGGATTATGACAGGGGTTATAGCCATGCATTACGAAGCGATGGTTCTACCGCTGAGCTATCAAGGCAGCGTTTAGATCGTGAACTAATATCTAAAACATAAACATTAGAATGCCGTATTTTTCTTTTGTTTACATAAAATTGCAATTTTTGCCTCATTACAATGCTCAATTTGTAAGTAAATTATGCAAAAATGCGTATATCAGACAAAATGTAGATAATGTAGATACTTAAAACATGCAATTCGCAGCTCAAACAGGGCGAACTGAGAGTCTTAATTCACGTCCGTTTTTTCGGGCAAAACATCGCGGGTTTATTACATTATCATTCAAAATCAACACAGCATATTTATGAAATATTGTTTGTAATTCAATAACAAGTATCAACCTTACAATCTGTCAAAATTTGAAACCAGTCGAATTGTTCGAACATCATAAAATTATGAGGTTTCGGCGAAAAAGGGTCAACTTTTTCGAAGTAGTGTTTAGGCGTCATTTTGACCTTGATAATGGACGTGAAATAACTAGTAAAGATCAATATATAAACTAGAGACTCTATATAATATGTACGCCAAAAATTGTGATATTCTGATAGGTGTAAGTAGGTAAAAACTTACATAGCCATGACATTCAGCCGAGCGAGACGTTTTAGGGACTGAAGCCTTAAATGTTATTTTTCACATAAAACGCAATTCTTAACCTGAAAGGGTACAAGATCAGCAACAAGTTTACTTTATCAATGAAAATGACTTGTTGGACTATCGGGTGCACTATCATTTCAAATTTGTTCTGTAACTTACATGATTTTTTGATATACTGTACATATGGTTGTTCATACATTAGCTGCACACATAATTTCAAGTGCAATGTCATTAGATATTTTACCGTTTCCGGTTTACCGAAACTTATTTTGGTTTTCAGGCCACCTACAGAAATCTAGAAAAGGTATTGATATGGTTGTCGTACCATGTGTAGGTGATACTCTTAGCTATATTTGTTCTAATTTTCAAGTAGCTACTTTTATTAGACCAAAAGTTATGATACAACAGGTAGAACTTTTTGAATGACCCTCGTATATCCAACAAGCAAGTGCCAACAAGAATTGAACACGGTGTAAAAGTAATCTTAGCCCCCTTGGAATCAAGTTGCATGAGAGTTGGTAGCCTATGCTTTATTATGAAACCTGAACAATAAGAACATTACCTGATGATCATTTAGTATAAAAACTGTTTTGTGACACACACAAAAACTTTCAAGATGTACAACTTACCCCCACATTCGCCAATAAAAGCCTGTACTTCACACAATTGGAGTACAAACCCAGATGGTAGATGGATGCTCAGGTACCGGCCTCTCATATTGCAAGTAAAATCAATCTTCTGGTTGGCTCTGGTCTGGTCTAATGTCACTGTCCCACATTCAGGATTGTTTCTGCTTGAGCTGGGACCTATAAGAATGACTGCTGATACAAGTCTTTCAGCTTGAAGGAAAAATTTAAAAATTTGGTATTAAGAAATAATCTTAAAAACGTTTCTTTATTCATGACTAGAAAATAATAAAGTTAAATATACCAAAAATATTTTGACGAATCTTTTTAACGCATCCTAATTCGTATTCGTCATTGAGAAACTTACCAAACCGATTGTCTAGCCCTTTTTTTTTACTGTTTCAGTATTTATTTGCAAAAAAAAGTTCAAAAAGTATTAATTTGTTTTCATTCTATTCTCTTATTAGGCATAAAGACCCCATTAAAATTTGTGGTTTTTTAACTTAATGTTTTTCTGTGTCCTTTTGGACATTAAAGGCTTGATCAGAATTCCCAAGGACACCTTTTTACATTGCCTGACACCAAAGTTCTAATAAAAGCGACCGTAATAATCATTCATTTGGTTTCACTATAAAGCATTTTTTGGTTCAGCATTTTGAATCAATGCTAAAGAGTAAACAGTGTTCCACGATGTTAAAAGTAATTTCTTCTCATATATATATTTATGAAATGCGTTTATACATTGTTTTTTAGATTGCCTAATTTTCAATGCTGTTAACGTATAGGACAGCCTAGTAAAATCGACCAAGTATTGAAAAACGATTTTGATGTCTTAATTACAACAATATTGTTAATTGATATCTCATTTTAATAATTTCAAGATACATTATGCAGCTCAATCAACTCGCTTCGCTTAACAATATGCAGACTTCAAAGAACAGTGTTCCGACAAGGAAATTGATTTTCTGAGAAATTCAGAATTTACTAAAAGTGCCATTGATGAAAATAACACATAATCGAAACGCATACAGACATCGACTTAATTTGAAATATTGTTGTGTATGAAGTAATCCATGTTGGATAAGATCATTTACCCAACCAACAAATGGAAAGTTTCAATTTTTTGGAAAAAACATAGCGTTAAGTCCAAAACTAAACAGTGATATAACATTTTTCCTAAAATTGATAGGAATTTAAGGATTTTTAAGCGCTACATTTCGTTATATTTACCACTCGTTTGACCCAGAAAGCTGATTGCATATTGACATTGAGTGTCTAGACAATGTTATCGAGCTGAAAAATCCACAGAATCTCCTAAGTAAATGATACAAATTTAATCCATTGGTAAAAATTCCAAATGCCAATTTTTGTATTGTTCACCACCTAGTACGCGTACGATCATTAGCACATACTAGACCAGAGGACCGTTAACCAATGAAATGCTTAAAATCACTCGACAAAATACCTTGAAAAGATACCGTATTCGTATATGCAGAGGATTGTAGCAATCATATTTTGCTAAATGGTAACAAATAAAACAAATAAAAAGACATTTCCAATGAAAATTTTACTCAATGGTAAGAATTTCACACCATGTTAAAATATGACTACTTATATAAATGACGAAGTGTATCTTTTAATTCTTTTTAAAGCGGGAGATTATTCTTTGTTTATGGCTTAGAATAGACAGCACTTAAAAAGACTACCAGCCTAGGACTTCCTACGAAATAGTACAAAATTAATCTTACCCACTAAATCTACATGTACAGGGACGTATAGGTTGCAAATTTTCAAATACTACTCCCAAACCAAAACATTTTAATGGATTCTAGGAAATATGTTAAATTAATCTAACACTGAAAAATACCTCTTGCACCAAATAATTATTGAATGGTTCGAACCTTTTTACAATCGCTTACCACAGCAATCAACCCGATTGAATATGCTGACTTTACCGATGCACTGAGTTGAACCCAGGTCCACCATCCACCATTCGCTAGTGGAAGATCCTACAAGGTATATGAAAAAGATAGGTGTTAATCTAAATATAAAATAATATTTTAACAGGTAAAATGGCCAATTGATTCTTTGTTTGTTTGTATTGATTGTTTATATGTTTGTTTGTTGTTGATTTATCTAGATTACTTCGTAGGAGACATAATGGGTTCCATAACAAAATCATAAAACGCAAACCCCTTTATAAAGTGCTCGTTTGGTTTACACATAAAGGATGTAAGTGACATAAGTCTGACATAGAGAAATAGGTCTTGTTATCTATGCATGGTAAGCCATGCAGAGATATTGTTTTACTAACGGATAGTTTTCTCCTCCTTATCTATGCATGTGAAACATTGCATAGATATTGTTTTCCTATTGGTGTAGTTTTCCTCTTCACCTTCTCCTTCTCCTTCTCCTCCTCCATAAGACTTTTTCTTTTGTCACCCATAACTCTAAAACTACAAAGACCCCAATGACCAAACTTGGCATACATGTGCCCCATAATCAGAGGTAGTGCCATTTGGTAGTTTTAGACCCAGGGGCCCAATGCCTTGGGCCCCAGGGGCCCAAATGTATTTGTATAAAGTCACCTCTAGCGACCAAAGTATAAAAGGTACAAGGACAAAACATGGTACACATGTGGCCCATGACTAGAGGTAGTGCCTTTTGGTAGTGTTGGGGCCAGGGGCCCAAAGTCTTGGGCCCCAGGGGGCCAAATGTGTGTGTAAATAATCACCTTTAGCGACAACACTGTAGAAGGTACAAGAATCAAACTTGGTACACATGTGGCCCATGACTAGAGGTAGTGCCTTTTGGTAGTAAAACCGTCTCTAGCGATCAAACTATAGAAGGTACAAGGACCAAACTTGGTACATTTGTGGCCCATGACTAGAGGTAGTGCCTTTTGGTAGTGTTAGGGCCAGGGGCCCAAAACATTGGGCCCCAGGG
>JXSR01S040125.1:33723-46165 GCA_000969725.1 Ophiothrix spiculata | reverse complement strand
CAGATTTTTGTTTGAAATTTAGAAAAAAAATCCAAAATATGCGCCATTTTGGTGCAAATTTTAGAAAATTTTGGAAAACAGACCCATCAAAATACCTCATTTTGCAAAGAAAAAAGGACCAATTGAAATACCAGACAGCCTGATTTTGCTACCCAAGCTTGCGGCACATCCCCGTAATCACTTTTGTACTAAGTATCCCCCCTCCGGGAGTGTAGGTAATTTGGAATTGTCATTTAAAAGTCACAAAGTATTTAGGGGCGCACCATTTGATTTTCAGAGGGGGGCATGGAAGTTGGGGTCGAGTCTAGGGGGTTTTTTTAGCCGCCGAAGGCGGCGACATTTTTTTTTTCCCGTCTTCGGCGGCAAAGTTATTTTTATTACTTTTTTTATGTTTTTCTTTAATTTGAAGTAGTCAGGTAAAGGGTTTTTTTCTTACTCATCTTTGGGTCAAGATTTAGGCGGCGAAGGTTTTTCCCCCCCCCTCCTGAGAATCAAATCCCCTTACTATGTCCTCATTTTCATATTTACTATCTATTTTTCAGGGTTATGACTGGTATGCACAAGCATCATTATATATGCCAAGTAACTACCAAGGTCAACTTCAAGGTGATCTTCAAGTGACCTTTGACCTCAGCACAGCACAAGCTCATTTCCAGGACTTGACCATAGACAAAGCTGGTCACCATTACATCATAGAAATCAACATTAGGACGATACCCTCAAGTGTTTACGGAATAAACACATTTTTGGAGCCGTTTGACGTAATCGACCGTAGTTCCCCTGAGCATGATGGGAAGGCTAGCCGCCTTACCTGGAGATTTCCTGATGATTATGAACAAGTTGTTGCAGGAATAGAGGAATTATTTATTGCTAATTTCATGAATAATATTGGACCGATGTACCCAAATGTGACAATGAGTGGTGTGGAAGTTTCTGCGGGTAAGTGTTGTGTCAATAATAGTTACAGATAATAAAATAAAATGTCAAATTAAATGGACCAAAATGACATTGCCCCCCTACAGAGAATCTACTGTGAAAGAATGTAGATAATTCTTCTGGAATTTTAAATTTTGGACTCTTGTACGTGCTTCATACCAATATGTCCACTTTCAGTGGAGCGTGGCCGAGCGGTTAGAGCACGGGTCTCGTAATACAGAGGTTGTGGGTTCGAGCCCCGGGCCAGGCGGTTTACGTCTCCTTGTTTCCTTGGGCAAGAAACTTTACTCTAATTGCTCCGTGGTTCGGATAGTCACGTTAAGCCGTTGGTCCCCTGTGCGAATGCTCCTTCATGGGGCGCTGCTTACAGTGTATACCTGGTGAGTCTATGGTTTTACCATGGAAATGCAATACTGAACAGTTATTGAGTTAAATTCCTTCCTGTTTTAGACTTTTTTTCAACTTACTGTATTTTTCTGGATTTATGTTTAAAACATCAAATTAAGTGAACCTGAATGACATTACTCTATTTCCTATCAAGAATGCAGAGTAAAAATGGATAAATGAACTGGGAGCCTCTTACACTTTATACAAATGTTCACTTTACTTAGGCTATGGCACTATAATGGAGTTGCAATGCTATACTGGCCAGTTATTTGAGCAGAGCTCCTGCCCAGTGTGGCATTTTTCAACTGAGCATATGTTCTGGATTTACATTTTTTTAGTTTGGCATGTCAAGCATGGTTAAGGGTTACATAACATTATACCTTAGATTTAGAAAATAAAAGATAACATTTATTGTTTTGCCTGTCATCTATCGTCTCATAATGGATGGCATTGCCAAAAATAATACACAGTATTGAAAAACGTGCACCCTTATTCAGACATAAAACATTCAATTTCAATTAAAGTACAGCATGTCAGATGTGTGCGTACATCTACACCGTACCGAAATTTTCAAGAGGCGGGTCCACTAAGCGTAACACTAACGGCGCGCTGTCATATATTGTCTCATAATGGATGGCTGTTTCTAAGTTAAATTGCTATTGTGACTAAGAATGACTTATAGAGATACCAGACCGCATGCATAAACCAACTTTACTAAGTAAATCTTGAAGTATGCAATTAGCAGCCGATTAACACATGTAAACAAATATGACCATACAGAGAAGTATATTAGTCCATATTTCTCAAATCATAACAACATACCAAATCTTGCTGAATATTCAAATGAACTTATATTCAAGGTTTGTCATGTGTTAGCAATAAAATTAACCCCAAATAATACCAAAATCAAGAAAAATTCATGTAGAAAATATTAATACACAGTGACATGGTCTTAATCAACCCTAATCAATCATTACTAGTCTTTTACACAATACATAACCACCAGTTCACAATGTTGTAGAATACAAGGGAAATTCTTTGGACCTTGTAACAGAGTCTGATTGCTTGTTGCATACTTCAAGGTTTATAGAGTATATTACAATTGCATCATCAGCCATGGGTTTAAATTTGAGTATTTGAAACTTAAAGGAGCATGGTCTGATTGCTTCAACTTTTTTTCAAACTTTTTCAAGATTTTGGTACCAAAATATTGCTCATATTTTTCTCATAACCCATGTGAAATTTCACGGCTGAGTTATGTTCCGTTTCGGCGATATAGGAAGCTCTGAAATACAAAACTGCCCATAAAAATCAAAACCGTTTGACCAATTCAGCTGAAATTTGAAATATAGACCTCTTTAGTGGTCATCATTCATATGACATTGAAAACTAAATTTTGAAAAATCGGACTAAGCTCCTTTAAGTAATGGTTGCAGGTACTTGATTCAGCTCATTGCCAGAGTAAAATTCCATTGATCATATGGACAGGATGAATCCATCTCAGCTCTAAAAGAAAACCTCATATTGATTCTAGTCAGACTTAAAGTTTGTATATATTTATAAAGTTTTTAGCTATTGTTTTTCTGTGTGTTCAAGGCACAGGTAAATTAATTTATCACAAAAAAATATTGTCATATGCATGCAAGAAAGTCATATATGTAGTAGCTGCCATAGGTCATATTTATGTAAAACCTTGTCTCAAAAGTGCAAATCATTGCAAAATACTTCTTTCTTATGTCATTGGCTTGTGAAATGGTTCTTCGCTGTTTGGTTTCCATAGGATTTAAGACACCATAACTTGACGGGTCATTTCAAAAGTCACTGACCCAAGACTGAAAATATAAAGTTATGACAAAAGGCAGCTATTGCCATAGATTTAAAGGGGAGATACCAGACATGTCCGCCATTTTTATCCGGCATGGAGACAAAATTGGGGGTATTCGGGTTTGACCGACAGCTTGCCGATGAGGCATCGCACCGTGTCATAATGCGCGAATATTGAAACACGCACACACGCTTTGCGTGCAGGTTGGCGTATCATTCGCGTAAATTATTATTTGCGCAGGTTGTCTGTACGCGTAACCAAGTCTTGGCTGTCGGAGTTGATTTTGCCGGGAACCGAGTGGACCCGAATACCCCCAATTTGAGCTCCATGGCTGACGACGCCATTACACGGGCTGGTATACAAAGCCTGGTATCTCCCCTTTAAATCTATGGCTATTGCACAGTTTCTTGCATTCTCATGACATCATGTCTTCTACATAGATATACTTTGATCAACACTAAAATTGCGGGAATTATTAGGCTTTTCTTCATCCGCAAGTAAACATAATCCCACTTACATGTGTGCCATAGGTAATGATGCACGAGTCACATGTATTATATGCACGCTGCATTTTCCTGCATTTGAGGCTGTGTTCAGCTAGGCGCATGCTTATTTGTATCAGTTCGCGATGTGAAGAGGCCCGCCTATTTGATGTTAATCAAAGTATATCTTGTGCATCATGATTGAAAATGTGTTGCTATATATAGTATTATTCCCATTTGAGTTGTTAATGGTAAGTCAAATATGCCAACTGCATATAGCTTTGATATTTTATCTTTATTCTATTTTATCTACTACTAGGTTCCATCATGGTTAATTTTGATGTTCAGGGTGACATAGAAGCGACCCAGCAAGCAATGTATGATGACTTATATGATGGAGACATCAGCTTAACCTTCAATGGATACACCCTATATCCTGACGCCTTTATGCTGGTTAATGGCAAAGATTATGATCCAAATGTAAGTTAATCATGATAAATCTTGGGATTTTAAACAATTACCTAAAAAAGATGGTCATAGTTACTATTAGTTAGGTGATAAAGGCAGAGTTCAGTATGGGGTGCGACACTTTCAATTCAAATGACAACTTTCAAAATGTGACACAAATGTGTACACCAAAACTTTTTGAGGTAGCTTCAAAAAATTGAAGAGAAAAAATGTGTCCAAGCCTACTTTCTATCAATAATTACTTGACAACAAATGTGTTGTACTCATTTGTTTACAGTTATAATGTCATATATCTCCTTGTCTTCTACTGATGCAATTGGAAATTTTATGAAAATAAGTGAAATTGGAGTAGTTCTTTTCCAAATTTTCTGATAAGAGTAAACATTTTCCTACAGTAATGCTGTCCATCAGATAACCAATTTATTTTGCGTCAGGCCCATATACCTATCACAAAAAATATAGTATGTCAATAAGATTGAAAGTACAACTTTAAGTAAGGAAAGAAAATGATTCTACTTAAAGCAATACTATAAAGTGTTAAAAATGAAGCGCCCCCTGTCACCCATGACTTTTGATTTTTGGGGCTTTATGGGTTTGTTTTTGGTAGATATGAATACCCTCCAAACGATTTGGCTCAAAGATGCTTACTTTTTCTCTTATGGTCATTTGTTGAATTAAATTAGGGATCCCGAATTTAATTCAATATGTATTAGTATAGGAAAGCATGCATGTGCTTTTTATCCATTTTTTGGTGGCAAAATAATTTTTTAACAAAATACACTTGAAAACGCTTTTAGATAGTTACATTCCTCCATTTTATGCTGTTTTTACTATAAACCATTTTTGATCAAAATCTTATAATATTGCTTTAAATGGAGCTGACTTTATAATTTAAATATCCTGTATCTTATACCATCTAAAAAATTAAGAGTAGTCTAGTCCATCTTTTTTAAAATCATTTTTGACTTGAAACACTTAATGACATTTGAAACTTTAGGAAACTTGACAATACACCATCAAGTTGATATTTACCTTATAATCAGTCTTTAACTTGTTTTGTACATTTCAGGCTGTAGAGAAATCTGGCAGTAGTCTAGAAACCTGGGTGATACCAGTGATTATATCTATTGGTCTTCTGTTTGCTCTTACTGTTGGCATCTTAGGGGCCATGGTCTGCAAGAAAACTACAGAAAGTGAGTTTGAAAAAAAATTTAATCAGAACTTAATTGGCTTTTGCTTTTGATATGCTGCAACAAGTATCTTCATTTAATTATTGAATATAGGTTTAAACGTGCGGAAAAAAAAATAAATAAAAATTGTGTCAATATCTTCATTTAACTCTTTCACTCCGGAATAAAATTTTTACTATCCATCCTATTTCACAGAGACCTAACTTTTTGACAGCATACGATAATTGTAGTGCACCAGGGTTGTTCTCTTTGTTAATGAAAATTATGGTGCTAGATAGCTCTTCATTTCAACAGCTTGCTGGTGAATTTTTGACCACCTTGGGCCAGTAGTTTTTTGTTAGAGCTATTTGAAAAAAATGGTGTCAAAGTAGAAATTCCGGCAAATCATCCACGCTTTTGCAAGCAGCTGTGAGCGGCTTGCCGGAGTGAGAGAGTTAAGAGTCCTACGTAAAACATTAGACTTAGTAACCGTACATGCTACAGAAATGTAGAAGCAATTAGGATTAAATGTCTTGCCCAAAGACTTAACCTGTTGGCCGTAGCAGAGCTCGAACTCACAATCTACTGATTTGGAGTCCTGCGCTGTTCCACTTGACCACACAAGCACCTTTTACCATAGATTAAAAAACTTTTTGATATATATTGAGCACTGTTATAAATTTGTTATATGTGGACATTAAGAATTTAAATCATTTTTAACACAATTTATTTGAAGAATATCCTATCATGCCTTAAAGCAGACTAAACTAAAACGTTTTTCTAAAACATTTTATGACATACACTTTAAATATATATTTAATATTTTCTTTTTTAGATAAAAAGGTCCATGTAGAAAACATTCCACTGAACCCCAGCCAACCAATACAAAAGGAAACTGATGGCATCAATGCTCCATCCTTTATAACAGAGACAGGAGAAGATAAAGAGGATTTCAAGTAAGTTTCATTTGTTATTTTATGCTTAATGAATGAATATGAATATTACTCAAATGTAAGGAGATACATCCTATCCCATTTGCTCGTATCTGCAATGGCTGCCATATGATATATTTATGTAACACATAGTCACTAGAATGCAAAACCCATCAAAATGCTTCTCCCTTTGTCAGTGGCTCTTGAAATGGTTCTTCAGGTGACTCTGTTGTCTGAAAAAACATTTCACGAGCCACTGACCAAGGCTGGACAACATAGTGTGTAGTGCAAATGGAAAATGAGAGCTACTGCACTTATGACTGTATCACCTCATCCAGGAGAGGCATTTGCTTATCCTCTTCTTACCCTGTTTAGTCAATACTAAGATCTGTAGCCAATATCTCTAGGTTGAGCGAATGTGTTTGAACTATCATGGCTTAACCTGGTGGCAAAACAGAAAATCCTTGGATGGTTTAAACCTGTACAAAACAATTATTGCTTTTAAATGTCACCCCATCTTTGTCCACTTGACCCAGAGTATTTTCTTGTACAGACATGTTGGTCAAACCAAGGTTTGCAAGAGCTACATCAATCTACATCAATGTAGATCCCAGGAGTACAGATTGCATCTACAAAAACATCAATCCAGATGTGGATTGCTGCAGCATATTCAACTGCATGTATGTGTCTGTGCCTACGCATTCTACCAATTCACCAATGCACTCACAGTGTGAGGCGCTCATGTGTACCATCCGTCAGATCTAGATCAATGTGGAGATGTAGATCCTACGTATCCTACAAAGTCACCCATGCACTCACAGTGTGAGGCGCTCATGTGTACCATCCGTCAGAATGGTACACTCACAGTGTGAGGCGCTCATGTGTACCATCCGTCAGATCTAGATCAATGTGGAGATGTAGATCCTAGTTTTGTGGATCTTGCCCCACTATTACATATTAATCAACTTTCATTATTCATTCTTGAACACTCATTCTATATACTGAACAAAAACAAATGCAAGTGTATAAAAAAATTTCAATTTCAATTTTTTCAGACATGTAAATGAAGAAATCGTTAATTGTCCTGACAACAGAACCCTGTCTGCTGAAGACATCAGTGACACACCAAGATCTAACACACCTCGTCGTGCCCCTGAGGTTGCTGTCACTGCCTTGCCACCTGGTTACTCTGACAACCAGGAGGAGAAATGTAAGTCATCAATATTGAAGAGGCACCAGTGAAGTAGCTGGGAGCACCAAGATTTAACACACCTCGCTGTACCCCTGAGGGAGTTGTTACTGCTTTACCACCTGGCTACATTGACAATCAGGATGAGAAAATTAAATCGTTAATATTTAGCTTTCACTGGTAACATACTTGTTCATAAAGAAAATTTACTAACACATTTTGTTGTTTTCCTTGAACAAAAAGGGACATCAAATTATTTTATAAAATACATTTTTAAGAATGACCTTATAGATTAAACATAAATAAATTTATTGCAGAAGTTATTGTCCCCAATAATGGAAGTGAGAAAACAGATACACAGTAAAAAGTATGGGCGAAATCATACTCGGCCTCCAAACAAAATTTTTCCTACCAAACATTTGGTTGTGACGTCACCAAATATTTGCCATCGAATTTAAAGTATGAACGGGTAGCAAACATTTGGTCTAATGTATATGTGGCTTTTCTATCATATGTGCATTCTAGCGTGAAATTTTATTTGGTTTGTGTTGAAGTTGTTTTGTTTGGAGTCAATCGTCATTTTGACGTCACGACCAAATGTTTGGTAGCAAAAATTTTGTTTGGAGGCCGAGTATGATTTCGCCCTATTTGTATGAAAACTTGTGTTAAATTATAAATTTTCATCACCATGAAATACAGTTTGGATAACAATTGATTAGAGCTGCTCTGTAAAGTGTGCTGAGTCTGTGTGGAATTACAAGTCAGGTGGACCGCGTAGTGCACTATAAATCACCTGCAATTTTTTTTTTTAAATTTCACATTCAGACTTGAGCCTCATGGCTTTAACCACATATGTTATTGATGAGATATGTAATTCTTTTCCCTTACTTTTTCAGTATTGGAAGACCGTAAGATGATGGCACTCTTGATCCGTCAGAAAGATGGTGGCTTTATCAGGCTCTTCAAAATGAATGTCAACCAAGTTGGTAGTTTGTATGATCTACGAAAGGATATATCTAGTGCCCTCAGGGGTGAGATTGTGCGAGGTCAAGCATTTGTTATGTTGGACCAATCATTGGTAGACATACCCGGATCTCAAGAGAAGAAGCTTGTTGTGTCAGAAGTGTTTAACACACAATGCGTATTCATTAGATGGCTCCCAGAAAAAGGTAAAGAATTATTGGGTTTGTTTTCTTACCTATGAAATGTCCCTACAATATTTCTAAAGTTATTTCTTTATTACCTCTTGAAGCCCAGCATATTTGATAACCAGAATTATAACCCTTTTCCAGTCCAGAGCCTAAATGGGTACTGCCATTCTTCGATGCTGGGAAGGTAACAGACTCACAGGGAAGTGTATATGTTTATACTCTACCACATAGATAACAAAAAAGCAGAATCTGGCTTATTCGCTTAAAAAGAAACATGCCTCTTTAATAAAGAAATCTGAATCCATCCTTATACAAGCTGTCCCCTTTACTTTTTTTGCACACAGAATAAGTATGGCCGAAACCATAGTCGGCCTCCAAACAAAATTTTCCCTGTAAATCAAACATATGGTCGTACGTCAAAATGACGAGTGACTCCAAACAAACAAAAACGAGTTAAGACTAAATAAAATTTCGCGCTAGATTACACATGTTATTGAATTGCCATAAACATTGGACCAAATGTTTGTTACCCGTTCATACTTTAAATTCAATGGCAAATATTTGGTGACGTCACGACCAAATGTTTGGTAGGGAAAATTTTGTTTGGAGGCCGACTATGGTTTGGCCTTAAGTCCTTGCTTTCAGTCATGCTTAATACCAATGAGAGGATTGTTATATGAAGATTGTCCAAGTTGCCCGAATATATATCCAACAATTTCTTATTGAGAAAAGCCTGTAACACTTTTCAATTCTATTTATTTTTCAATATTTACTTGCAGATCGAAAGAAGATCTGCATATGTGGTGTGATGGGGGAGTTTCCTTGTAATCTGTGTCGTAATCAATGGTATTGCAGCCCCCAGTGTCAATCGAAAGATTGGTCTCAACACAGGTCTGACTGCACTTCAACAGCATAGACGACACAACAAATTAAATCAACTCTTTGGAAGAAATTGCAATGTAACTCAAGAAACATTTTCTGTTGAAATAAGCAAGTCAGGAGTTTCTTTGTTATTGCTTTGACCTGCTTGAGCAAAATAAAATGATGTTTTGCAATGAGTTGTATCAAGTCACACGAAAAAGGCAAAGTTTGCATCTTCCTGAACAACTCCCACACTTTTCATAGCACATATTTTATGCAAATATTTCATATCTCAGAACAGGTATTCAAATATTTCAAAATGCATTGCAGGCTTCAATTCTGGTTTGCTTAGCAACAAGGCTTTGCTTAGAGAATAATAAACTTGCAAGAGTTATTAAGTTCATTTTTTGTATATTTTAGGTTGTAGATAGTTTTTAGGGTATTCTTGCAGGTTTATAGTAGGATTTTTAATACTTGTCAGGACTGTTAGATCCATATTGTCAATAATACGAGATCAATAAGAGGAGATAAGATCAAGATTTGAAAGCTGTGTTAATACCTTAGATTTATAGGGGAGATATCAAGACTGGGCACCATTGTTATTCCTACATGGGATCAAATTACAGCAATCAGATTTCCGCTGATTATATACGTCTTGTCAAAATTTGCTTTTCGTTCAATTATGTGTACTATGAAGTATTATTTGCGCGGGGTAATAAAGATGGTTGGCAAAGATGTGTGTCATGGATCTTGACGGAAGTTAAAGGATGATGATGATGACCTCTCCATGCAAACGTACCGATTCGCTGCACTCAAAAATAATTTTGGCAGGACTCGAGTGAACATGAATACCCATAGTTGACGACGACATAACACTCGGCAGTATACATGACTGGTATCTTCCTTTTATATCTATGATTAATCCTCAACTTAAGACTGATTGTATCTGAATGTTTAAAAGACACTTAAAACTGACCGGGTAATCAAATGATTAAACTTGACATTTAATAAAAGCTAGTCAGTGCACAATTCTGCTCTGCATGGTGTGTCTCTTTTCTGTTACCCATCTGTAAACTTTGCCTCCCAGTTTTATAGTTTATAAACATTTTCATTCTTGTGGTTACAATTGTTACCATAGTATAAATTGTCACTCTGTATAAACATTTCAGCCGATTTTTACCATCGTGTAAAATGTTACTGTCACCTTCTTACCATGATGTAGCTATTAGAAATCTAGTCTTGGCACCATGACTTGACTAAGAGTCAAGTCATGGGAATTATGTGTAGTAAAACTGAAATTTAAGTTTTCTAAGTTTTGACATGAAATATTTGGAAAATTAAAAAAAAAATTCTCTCAGCATAGACAACATTTCTAAATAGTCTATAATCATCACAGAACTAATTTAAAGTAAAAGCTTAAATTTTTCACCCACAATTTGGATGTAAATAAATGTGAGTTTGTCAAATTCGGAAACCCAATGTTTCAGCATCCAAGCTAAGTTTTGGCCCCAAAATTACACTTTTTGATTCTATATAAATCACCTATCATGAGATGCATAATTTTTACCATCGTGTAAAATGTTGCCATCACCTCAAGGAGTAGCTTTCCATGATGTAGCTAGTAGAAATCAATACAAAACAGGTATAGAAAATACTACAGATCAGTAATCATGAAAAATTTAAGTTCACCCTTATAAATATTTTGCTTGAAGTAAAAAATTCAGAATGAGAATGTTCATTTTGATTGTAAATTTTACACTATGGTTTAAAAAAATACATGATGAGGATAATCCTCATGAAAATGTATATAAAAATGATGGACGTATATCTTGGCCTTTCAACTGGTATCAAATCATTTTTTTAAGTAAATCTTCTTCTTGAAATGTATACTTTTATTATTACTTTAAATGCTGAATTCATGATGGTGATATCAGTTTCTGGCCAATTTTCTGATTTTGACTCAAAGAAGACTCAAAAACTAAAATTGTCCATGGTAACAATTTTAACTTTCTCCAACATTGCAATTTTTTACAAAAACAACATTTTTTAATCTTTTGGACTGATTTTCACATTATTTATTAAAGTTAGAGAAAATCTTTCCCAAACATTTATTTCTAGACTTTAAAATGTAAGATTGTTCAACACTTTACCAACGCACACTTATAGTTACACATTTTGGTCTATAAGTTAACATTGTGTTTTGGAAATACAGACCTCTATTTTTATGCCTCCGCCAGAGGCATTATGTTTTCTGGTTGTCCGTCCGTCCGTCCTTCCGCTGGTGAGGCGTATAGCGATGCAAGTCAGTGGAGTGGTGGTAAGAGTGGCTAGCAATTTTCTCTGAAAGTTTTGGCGCAAAATATGCAAATTTAGTCGGTTTTTAAGCAGAAAATATGTGATTTTTTGAGATTTTAGGGACTTAGGCTGAAATCCAAAACTTTTTTCGGGGGTAAATCTTAACCCCACCCCTTCAGAATGTTAATCCCACCTTATTTTGATTTGCGCACCACACATGCAAAAATCGGCCTGATCAGCCATTTAATTAATGAATATGATGCGTATTAAGATGGCGCTCTTACATGTAATCCTATGGAATCTGAGTTGATAAAAGTGGCCGTATCTCTTTAACGAAGCATAATTTTATCCGGAGCATAATCTCGGAAACCGCATGCCCTACATTAATGATATTTAGTGACTAGGTAGACCCGGAGCCGAACTGGATCCAGCAACAATTTCGGCGGAAAATATGCTAATTAAGTTACCTAATTTGCATAATTTATGCATAAAATGGTTTAAACGGCATATTTTACAAACCGTGCACCCTACATTCATGAAATTTGGTGGGTAGGTGTGGATAGAGCTGCGCTTGTGCCAGCTGCAATTTGAGCGCAAAATATGCTTATTAAGTATCTAATTTGCATAATTTATGCATAAAATGTTGCTTATTTTTCAACTTTGTCCAATTTCAAAGCTTAAGGTGTCAAATTGTTTGTCATGGACCAGCGATCAAGTGTCAATGGTGACCCCATCGTCCGACCTTTC